>JAAGAY010131441.1:0-128720 GCA_011801015.1 Ardeotis arabs
TGGGTCTCATTGGGGTGTATCTCAAAATGACAAACATTTTGTTCTGTATCCAGACAAATATCCTGCACTTTTATGGTATTACCTTCATGTCACTACATGACAACGGACCGACCCACCCTGACTGACCTACCCTACCGGGATCCCATCCCGGGGAGAGAGATGCAGACATGGATGCCGTGGAGTCAGCTCTCAATTTACTGCTGCATCACGTCACAATATATACCCATACACCCGCTACGCACGTGAACGCTCCCACCCCCTGCGTCCATGCACCTATCCGCGCCTAGCAGGCGAATCGTGCACCTATCCGCGCCTAGCGTGCGAATCGTTGCGGACCGCTCTACCTGTGTATGTGCAGCCCCGCGGACCGTCCTTCCTGTGCATGTGCAGCCCTGCTTGTAGCCTTGTTGCTGCCTTGCAGCGCCGCATACCTTCATAAATAAATCCCTGCTGGTCTTGCACAGCACAGGCCTTGACGTCAACAACATCAATAATTTGCTGGTTTTTCCCATTTTTCATAGCCCACACCCTATGTTCTAAGGGATAAAGTACGCTTCCATGGTGATTTAATCCTAATGCAACAATCAGCTATATACTATACGCTAAGGCTTTAGATATAGTTAGTACAAAAGCTGTGGCTGTGTTGCTAGTAGGGTCAAAGGTAAAATTAACTCAGTGCTGCCACAACTGGAATTTCCTTTCAAATTCAGTTGCTTTATCCCAAATTACCTTTTGGATTTCTCTTTGGCAGGATTCCGTCCTCTCCTTTCCTGATGATTGCAGCTGCTATTGATTGTATCCATAATTGGGCCTGGATACAACTGAGTGCTTTAGAAACATTAGTTTGAACTAGGTTTAATGCATCCACAATTAATTCATTATAACAATTTTTATAATAAAATGTGGTCCTCTCTCTGAGGAGATTGTTGCAGGAATCCCGACTCTCGGTACAATTTCTTCTAGTAATGCTTTAGTTACCTCTCTAGTTTGATTGGTTCGGCAAGGAAATGCTTCTGGCCAGCCTGAAAAGGTGTCCGTTAGGACCAACAGATATCGGCACCCGCCTTTTCTTGGGAGTTCTGAGAAATCAATTTGCCATTGCTGCCCTGGATAGTTTCCTTTCCCTATTTGTCCGAGTTGGGCTTTAGGCCTTTTCTTAGGATTATTCTGCGAACATATTTCACACTACTGTGTCACTTGTTTAACAGTAGTGTAGAAGTTCCGGGCAGCTGTATGCTGATTCAAGTATTTATACAATGCTTCAGCTCCCAGTGGGATTTTCTGTGTTCTGCTATAACTACGGCCCACAATAATGCAAATAGAATTATTATTCTGCCTCGTGAAGTCTTTGCCGACCTACCCTACCCACCTAACCTACCCACCTAATACCCACCTAACCTACCCACCCACCTACACCTAGAGAAATAGGGACCTATTTCTCTACCTAAATCTTCAACTGATTTTTGATCCTCTTTGGAATACTTGGGTTCACAAGCAATTTGTATTTTACCTTCTGGGACCAAAGACTGCACCTCTAATTCACCCCTTTCAGCTGCTCTTCTGGCTTCCTGATCTGCCATAGCATTGCCCAGTTCCTGAGTGGTATTTCCTTTCTGATTGCAATGCATGATAGCCACTTTTTCGGGTAGCTGCACTGCTTCCAGGAGCCTAAGAATTTCTTCAGCATGTTTTATATGTTTCCCTTGGGTGGATAGGAGTCCCCTTTCTTTCCATATCACCCCATGGGAATGGACTACCCCACAAGTGTATTTGGAGTCTGTCCAGACATTAATCTTGTCTTTAGCTAGTTCCAATGCTCAGGTTAAAGCTATTCTTTCTGCCTTTTGTGCAGATTCTATTACCTGATTCATAGTGGTTACCGCATACCCTGCTTTGCGGACGCCTTGTCAAACAAAGCTGCTTCCATCTGTGTACCAAGAGTCTTCAGCATCTTCCAGTGGCTTCTCTTTCAGGTCCGGTTGGCTGGAATAGACTGCTTCAGTTGTTTCCAGGCAGTCATGCGATAGTGGTTCTCCTGTGGTTCCGCTGAGGAAAGATGCTAGGTTGACAATGACTATTTCCACATCATCCTATTCCACCAGAACGGCCTGGTATTTAAGGAACCTTTGTGGTGAGAGCCAGTGCCCCCCTTTATCTCTAGCACTGTGGATACAGGTGGCTCAGCGGCAGGTGACTTACCTCGGATATGAGCCACCTTTCTGTGGAGAGACTCGACAACCATTAAGTCCAAGGAAATTTAGCAGACTGACTGTCCATATTCTTTCATTTCAGTGGCTATCAATAGATCACCTACATATTGTAATATTATTCCATTTCCATGTGGTCACTCCCACCGTTACAAGTCTTTAGCTAATTGGTTTCTGAAAAAAGTGGGGCTATTCTTAAACCCCTGTGGTAACACAGTCCATGTTAATTGTGTCCTTCTTCCAGAATCAGGGTTTTCCCATTCAAATGCAAAAAGCAACTGGCTTTCTGGGCTCCAGGGTAGGCAAAAGAAGGTGTCTTTCAGATCCAATAAGGTAAACCAGGCCAATTCAAGTGCCAATTTAGTTAATAATGTGTATGGGTTTGCTATGACAGGATGCAGATCTTCAACAATTCTATTAATAGCTCTGAGATCTTGTACTATTCGATAACTACGATCCAACCTTTTGAACGGTTATATTCCACCTCACACTCTGTTAACAGCCCATGTTTGATAAACTGGCTGATTATTGGTCGGATTCCTTTCCTATTCTCTGTCCTAAGGGGATATTGCCTGATTCTTACATGCCGCACCCCTGGTTTGAGTCTGACTACTACTGGGGAAACGTTTTTTGCTTTTCCTGGTATTTCTGAGGCCCGTACCCCTGGATGTGCTTGGTTCTGGACTTCCTCAGGTATTCCTGAGTTAACAGGAGTATCTATATCTATGAGAGCCAGACTCAAAAGTTCAATTAGCTGGTCATCTCCCACTCAGAGTTCCACTTTTCCTTTTTCAAATTTTATCTCCGCCTTTAGTTGTTCCAATAGGTCTCGCCCTAATAGGAGTTTTGGTGAGTTAGGCATATATAAGAATTTGTGTATTCCCAATTGTTTTCCCAATTTAAATTTAAGAGGTTTCAAAAAGTACGCCTTCTCACTTTGGCCAGTAGCTCCCCTTACCGTTACAAAGTCATCATCCATAGGTGCTAAAGCTTGGTTTAAAACAGAAAATGTTGCCCTGGTGTGATGGTTTAGCCTGAATTACCACACAGTTTCTCACTCACCCTCCCCCTCCCCAGTGGGATGGGGGAGAGAATTGGGAAGGAAGGGGGTTGATATGAAGACAGTTTACTAAAATAACAAGGGAAAACTACAATAATAACAGAATATAAAGATATCAAAATATACAAAATGAGCGATGTATGTTTTCTCACCACCCAATGTCCTAATGACCGATACAGCCCGTCTCAAGCAGTGATCACGGAAACAAAATTGAGCAGCAAGCAGAGGAGCGAAAGTGAGCCAGCAAGGTAGAGGGAACAATGCCAGCAAAATAAGGAGGAAAGATGGATGCCAGGAAGGCAGATAGCTGCCTTTGCCAGTCCCTACTTATATACTGAGCATGATGTTTATGGCCTGGAATACTCTCTTTGGCCAGTTTGGATCAATTATTCTGTCTGTCTTTCTTCCAGCTTCCTGCATCTGCAAACCAGTGAGACTTGGAAAGCAGGACAGTGTCCTTGGTCTCATTCACAACAACTGGTATCATCAGGGTGTTTTATCAACATTCTTCACACACAAAATCCAAAGCACACCAGCTACTGAGAGGAAAATTAACTCTATCCCTGCCAAAACCAGGACAACTGGTATCAACTAGAAATTCTATATTCAGTTGTTGTTTCCCTAGCTTCAATATAACCAGTGGATCTGCTAGGGTAGATTTCCCAGGTCCCCGTCAATCATCTTTGACGTAGGCCTGTATCCTTCCTTTCCCTTTTCTCTTTGGACATTCACTTTTCCACCACGCATATTGGTCCTTTGCCAAAAGTCTCCCGGGTCCCACATGTCTAGATCCCTGACTCTCTTGTAATGCCATTACCAGGATCCATTTATCCTTCCTCTGATCCTCCTCTTCTCTATTGCTAAGCACTCTCCAAGCTTCATCTAACAGAATCTCCAAATTTCTGCTCGCTGTCGGTCTTAATTTCTGCAACTTCCTCCAAATATCACTTGCTGACTGTCCTATAAATAGAGACACTAACTGCTGTACTCCTGTTTCTGACCCTGCGTCCACAGGAGTGTGTTGCCTCCCTCTGGCCCCACCCCCTCCCTGAGGGGTGCCTGCAGCACTGTCCTTTCTTACTTCGGGTGCAAGAGGATACTGGACTATCTGGAGGGGCTTCCACATTGGAACCTTCATTTCCTCCTTGTTGTACTCCTGTCGGTGGTTTATAGTGCTCTGGCAGGTCTCCCATCCCAGGACCCCTTATTTTCCCCAACTTTGTACATCTCTGCCCTATGCTGCATGCCGAGCAACACCTCTTTCCTTTTCTTCTCCAAAGCCATCACCATTGGGTCCTGTGGGGGTGCTAATCCACAGTCCATGTGATATTCCGGATTATTTCGGAGGGTGAAAAACATGTCTGCATATGACACCTCATCCCATTTCCGTTCTTTCGTCAAAAACGACATCAATTGCAACAAGGTGTTATAATTCAATGTTTGGTTAAAGGGCCATTTCTCCTCATCATCTAATTTATACAAAGGCCACCATTAATTGCAATATTTTATTAAAGTCTTTTTGTTTACAGTTCCCCCCCAGTGGCTCTCCTATCTCCTTCCAGTGAGCTAAAATGCAGCCCAGAGGGCTCCTTTTCACTGCTCCACCGCTTTGTTTGCCTACCATAACAGACACTGTGCTTATTCTTCAGCCAAAGAATACAACCTGGTTAAACTGACAACAGTAATACCTTATCTAAGGCCAAAGATGCAAGGGCGTACTCACCCCACAGCAAATGCACCTCAATTCAAGACAATTGTCGAGACAAAATTCCTGTCTCCCATTAAAAGAAATAACATACTTATGACACTTCAAACACTTAGCGCAAACAAACAAGCAACAGCAGGCAGGCACTCATCCGTGCTCCACACCAAATAAACCCGGCACTACTCGCTCTACACTTCCTCCCATATACCAGTGGCATTCTTACTGATTCCTTACACCCTTTTAAGTTCCCATCAAGCTCCTCTGAGTGCTTGATCCTATCCCAGTCCGACCAGTTCCCTTGATATTCACCACACAAAAACCATCCCCAAACAGTACCTGAATGTTCTGTTTACAACCAAAGCATTCAAAAACCTATATTGGGTTGCATGAAAAATCCTTATGCACGTGTACAGGACAATGAGGGATTAACAACTGGTTCGACTAACACGGTTTCAAAGTCTGTGACACGCTTGGTCCATCTCAGGCCGCTCTCCTTGCAGAGAACACAGAACCTCAGATCAGGACTCCACACTCACTCCGCAGTCAGACTGTGTCTCACTGACTCAAACACTCACCCAGCTTACTTCAGACAACAACATAAAACATTAACAATACAATAAAACACTTATCCCTCAACCCGCAGTACCGGACACACAAAACTTCTTAAATATACAGCCTGTAATGGCTAACATAAATCAGTTATAGCCGTAACGATATAAATTCCAGTTCCCATGGGTTACAATAGGCGAATGATAACTATCCCACAAAGGGCTCCCACTACTTCAGTGAGAAGCACTCAGTCCACTACAGAGATGCACGTACTGCCCTCAGGATTCCCGCAAAGTCACCACAGTGACTTGCGTACTGCCCTCAGGGATTCCCGCAAAATCCCCCCGATCCGGACTACCCAGGGGTGAGCAACAGCTCCTTTCCCTCGCGTAGGACGTCTCCTCACGACTTACGGGTATCCCCTCTCCAACATACCTGGTCCGCTGATGGTCCTTGTCGACTCTCGCAGTGATCGGGCAAGGGAGGGAGCTCTTCCGAGGAGGGCTCGGGGCGCACCAAAGATGTTCCTCTCTCAGCCGGTCCTGCAGTCGAGCAGAGAGGGTCCCATCTGGGTCACCAAACTGACGCGCAGATCAAACTCTACAACTCGGAGAGAGTTATGAAGCAGGCATGTTTATTCAGCGCCGGGTGTGTGGGGAATCGCTTCTCCGAAAGCACGAACACCGACAGCACATTTTACAAAAAAAAATGTATACGGTGCAGGTATATGTATTCATAGGATTGCGCAATACAGACATACATATGCATAAGTGAGGCGGGGTTATTAAAAAAAAACACTTGCGTTAGCATTTCAGATCTGTCTCTGGTGGTTGTTTACTTCTTCAGGGGTCTTATCTTCCTCTAGATAACTTTAGTCATTCACCCATGCTCTCCTTTCGCTTGGTGATTTCAGCAGTTTCCCGACTTCTGACCGAATTTGTGGTGGAACTAACATTCTGTCCTTTGCTAGACATATTAGTCCTTGACAAATACCAGTTTCTTGACAAATACCAGTCCCTGATAAGCTTAAGTGAGTTTCAAGGCAAACAGGATTGTTAGGCATTGTCTAGTAGACAGTTAGTCTTCTAAATCAAGCAATATTTAGCAGAGAGTTAAATCCCTGTGTTGCGGATATCAGGAGTTGAAAATAAATTGTGGAATATAGGAGTGTCGAGAATCAACAGTAGTTGCAATATTATAGTCCTAAATTAAGGAAACTGTCATTGACAGCAATTTACTGCTAAGAAACCTTTACCTCAGAGAATCCCCTCCCCTTTCCATCTGAATCTGGGTATCGAGGATCCTAATAAGTAGAGATGGGTAAGAATAGTAAGATAATTATATTATAATAGAATTATAGATACGTAGGTAAAATTTTATATATATTTCGTTTGTTCTTAGAGGGAGTGGGTACCTTATAGGTATTACAATACCTATTTATTAGGAACTAGTCTAGCATAAGGCGTTATAATAACCATTTGTTAGAAGCTAGCCTAGCGTATCATCAAAACAATGGTAAGTCCCAAACACCACCTGTGAAAATAGGCCTGGAGCCATTACTTTCGAGCCAGGAAAATCGAGGAGCAATACGACCTGTTCTTAAGACCATATATGGAGATTTTAAGGAGGGGTTCGCCCACTGAATTTGAGGAGGCGGCACTCAGACGACCACCAAGACCACCAAAAGACCCTCGACTCAAAAGACTGAGCATGCACAAGCGGGTGGGGAGATAGTATGATGATTTCTCAGAAAGTTAATGTTTATGTATAATATTTCTTGGAAATCTAGTGAATATGTATCACGGGCGTGTATTTAACCTGCGCTGTTGATCGACCAGGTGCGCAGGCTAGGAGGAGCTATCCCCTGTGCGCCCAGCGCTGCAATAAAGAATTGCCTGCTTCTTAACTTCTCATTGCTGTTAAGGAGTTTTATTCCGGATTTTGGTAACACCTGTATCATTCTGTTAGACCTGATCAAGCAGCATTGGAGAATTACTACACAACAAAACACACCTGCAGTACAGCAGGCTAAGACATTCAGGCATGCTTTACACAGGCAGATGATGATGTACTAATTTGCTGAGACTTTCAGGTGCACACAGTGTCTTTTATGTTACCTTCATTTGCCATAAATTCTGGATAATCAGATGTGCAGCTCCCCTCTGACGCACAGAATTTCAGAATGTGGACAGGGCAGTGTCTTCTGCATACTCTTCAGGAATACTCTGCCAGCACCTGGAGTTGGTACCAGGGGCTTGAGACAGGGAAAGGCAGCAGAAGTTATAATGGAAAGACAGGGAGAACAGTCTACTGTCCTCCAAGTCTTCAAGAGAACTATGCTGCTAGGCTTGCATTACGAATCTGACAGCCTCCATCTTAGTTCTTCCCTGCTCCCTAGTGCCACAGTTTGGAGAAGGCACCTAGGTTTTATCAGAAAAGCAGAGATGGACTTCACTATGTCATTTACATCTCTCTTGCTCTAAAATGTGTCTAATCCATCTAACTGAACATCTTCCTACAAATATGCACAAACGTACCAGTAATTATGGTTCTGACTAAGATCCAGGCTGCACCAAGTTATTCTAGTCCTTCTCAACTCGGGTTTGGTACTTGCTCTCCAGCCATTTCTCCTTTCAGACCATGGAAATGTCCGTGAGGCATATGTCTTCAAAGACTGACTCTTTAGTCATTAGATATGCCACTTGCTGATTGATGCTCTTGGGAGAAAGAGTGATAGAGTCAGTCTTGACAAAAGGACTGGTCCTGTGACTTTTGGCAAAGCAGCTAGTGTGCTCTGTGGCTAACGTTTTCCATGACATCCCATTTATCATGATTAGCATTTTGTGATAAACTCAGCATCCAGGCCGATACCTTTCCATGCCAGGTGTGTTACTCTGACTGAATGCTATGCAGAAATTTTCAGCTAAACCTGCCGAGCTGTTGTTGTGAAAGAGACTTGGAAATGCTTAACTGGCATATTTCTGCCTGATATTGGAAAGAAACATGCCATTTTGTATGAAAAGAAGGGAGTTTCTGAACTGGAGCCCTCAGGCTGTAGCTACCAGGATTCCTTGTTTTCTCTGACTTATCAGCAATAGCAATCAGTCTCAGACGTTGTTTACCAATAAGACAGATTTTTCCAGATCAATATATCCGAGATTGCTTTAACAGTTGAAACAGCTATTAAAAAATCATGAATTTCAGAGCATAATGGAAAATTCCTGTGGAGTTAATCTTTAAATTCTGTCAGGACTAGATTAAAAGAAGCATTACATTTATAAATCATCCATAAATCCTCATGATTTTCCTCTGTTATTTAATCTAAATAAAGCAAGTCATTTTCCATCCTCTCGCATGGGTCTGTGTCTTGGCACAAGGCTTTAGCTTTTTAGCCTTTAGAAGAGCAATTCACATTTAATTTTTTTATTGATTTGCTCCATGCTGTTCAACTCCAAAGCATAGTTCACTGTTAGTCTTCTTGTCTTGTAATCTTGAAAATATTACAAGGATAGTCTAATACGTTTGTGCATACTGTGTGATTGCTCCAAATACTGATGGCTTTTATTTGACAGCTATATGGGGCAAAGGCAGAACTGCTTTCCCATCAGTACTTTAATTTTTCAACATGTGCAAAAGAAAGATAATTCATTTTCCCTCCTTTAAAAACTATTGTAATTGGAGTCTTACTTGTTGGCACATTAGCGAGGGGGAAAAAAAAAGCTACTTATGAAGGCAGAATGTTAACCAAAAAGCATAGCGCTGTTACTGGCTTCCTCAATGGTTTTCCATTCCTCGCCATGACCATGACATGTCTTATGCATTGCCTTCCCTCTCCACCTAATAGTCCACAGTTCTGTCTTACGCAGAACAAACATATTTAGTCCATCACCTCACTTCCACTCTGAGTTTTCAGCCACACTTTTCAGATCACTGCCTCCTAGACTAAGGAGAGATAGCAGTGTGGAATGAAGGAACATTTGCCGCTTTACAAATGGCTGGCAGAAATGAATTTTTGGTATGTCAGAGGCAAAAAAAAAATTCAGTTTGTAGCCTATGTCTTTTTTGCTTAACGCAAAACTCAGTGTGTTTCCAGCATTAAAACAAAGCTAAATGTATTCCTAATTTGCTGAAGGAGTAGATAAATGGCATCAGCTCTCTGCCTCAGTTGTAGGGAAAGCTGAGCTTTTTCTTGCCGAGAACAGCTCATTTGAGATACAATGTGACAGAGTAATCAGTGTGTTTGACTGTGACAAGTCTGGCAGAATAAAAAATGTCAGGACAGCTGCTGTAACGTCTTCAGGGTTGTAACATTTGCCCATTTGCCTGTCCTGCTTCTGTTTTCTGTGAAGGGAAAAGTTAATTTTAAAATAATAATAAAAAAGAGAATTTGTTTTCTCTCTTCCAGAACTACAAAATACAGTATTCATCAACAAGATACATTCTTCATTATGCTTTTTGAAAGGATGACTATTGAAAGATGAAGAGGAAGATCATGAGGATTTATGGATGATTTCTGCACATGAAAGACTTCTCATAAAAGGCAGCCGTTTTGATCAGCCTAAAATGGCCTGAAACCATCTTAATTTTCTGGCATTCAAGCAGTCAGCCTGCCTGCTTTAAATTCCTTTAAAGATGAAATATATTCTTTTGGTGTACTCACTGTCTGCATGACTCCCCATCCAGTAATGTATTTTGCAGACAATGAGTTGCACAGAATTGCAATTGGGTCCAACTGGGCATTAGATTTCTCCGTACTGATCAGTTCTACAAGTAAACCACATAAAAGACTGTTGCCAGGTAGAATACATGCACATTATGCAACACTAAGCTAGCGTTTGTCTTAGAGGCTATTAGACCAGACATACTTGTCTCTGTACGGCATTGCTAGACTTTTGTATTTGGGTGCCCAACTAATAAATGGCTGATAACATCTATCACTTTTGCCAGAAGTTTCAGTCAGGTTGCATAGAGCTTTCCCTTTCATGTGGTCTCACATGGGAGGAAGCGGTCCCTTATGTCACGTGGCATGTAGATGAGCTGCAGCACAGCAACTCGGACAAATCTAGACTAACAAAGCTGGACAGAGGAGGGACTCCATGCACTCTACTTTCAATTAACTATATAAAAAAGCAGCATCTAACAACTTCTAGGGATAAAACAGTACACAGAGAGATAAAAAGCAACATTGCAGCTCTGCTCCCGGGCTGCAGAACAGTTCTGCGTTTACACTGTCCCTGCACTTTCATGATTTAGTAAACCCTCACGGATTCCTTTCAGATTTTTCCATTCCGCATTGAAAAGACCTGATCTTTTCCTCTTTCTCTACAAGTCTACCACCTGATTGTCTTTATTTTTCTGATATTCACCATGATCCACTTAGACAGGTAAAGAACAGAATTGCATACAGTTGTTATGAAGTAGGTATGTCCTAGTTTTAGATGCAGAAGAATGAATCCTCTCATTTTGTTTTACATCCCTCCCCGGTGGAGCTTAGCATTCCTCTGTGTTTTGTCCAACTCAGTGTTATTATGAACCAATGACTGCAGAGACTTGTGTGCAGGGACTCTGAAAGCTCTGTCCTAAGTGATAATTGCTGGTTTTCCTCTCATTGCCACATTGACATGGCTTAGATTCATTTTTCTGTAGATATGTTTTCTTGGTTTTATTTATGCTGGATGTCAAGAGCCATTCTTTTGCCCACTAAATCAGTTTTGAGAGGTCCTTCTGGACTGTTTCATCATGAACTGTGGTATTTAACTACCTGAAAAACTATCATCAGCAGGATTGGAGATTTCACTGCTCAGGTCCTTCAAAGATTCTCCAATGAAGATACTAACTAAAACCTCATTACTGAATATTTTTCATCCAGAAAAATGACAACTAAGCTTCCTTTCCTTTTACTAGAGTTCAGTCTATGAAAGAATCTCGTTTTCTTAACAACCTTCAAGATTTCGGGATTCTTTGTCTCCTCCTTTTCCCTAGTGCTCCCTTGATCCTCAGGAGAAATCCATGCCACTGGGCCTCTGTTTCTTCCTGCATCCATATCACGGAGTCCAGAACTGTGATTATGCAGCACAGGCAGGGCAGATTTCTTCTTCTTAACTAGTCCTGGTTTCCTGTTGCTCCAATGAGCGCATAACAGAATGGATTAAGAAGCTTTACCACATTCAGTGATGTTGCACCCTCCTTCAAACAGAGATGGTGTTTGTTGCAGGTCATGGCAGTAAGACAGCCATGCTGAGTCAAAGATGAGCTAGGAAGAGACATTTATTCATGCAAGATCAATAATAGAGCCTATAACAACAAAGATCCATAAGACCTTGGTCATGTGCTCTGACTGATTCTTTTCTTACTTTCCTGTGGAGCTCATTGCCGTGGCCTGGACTGGCCACCTAGGACTTTGGTCTCATTCCTTATGAAGCTTCCCAAGAGTTGCAGCAGGAAGATATGGTTTGCGAATCTCCAATCAGGCTGTTATGACCTGCTCGGCTCCCTCAAAAATAAAGTGTTTCTGGACAAAAAAGAGTGGGGTCCTGAGGGATAGTCAGACTTGATGGTGCTGAGGACCTGAGAACAGTTTGGTGGATGCTGGTGGAACGAATGTGCTGGTCTACAGAACGGGCCTCAACTTGCACATAGTTGCCTTACTATCAGACTGCTAAAATTAAGTGCATAGATTTCCCTCTCTATCTCTTATTGTTTCCATGTTCTTTTATCTTGTCTGATATGAGTTGCACAAGGACTTTTAGGAATCCTGTGGCAGGACAGGACAACTCACTTATTATGCTTATCGGCTCTCCTGTTTGCTGCTGCAATGCAATCACTGTTAAACACAGATGCACAAACAGTCGTACATGGTATAGAGAAAGGTAGCAAATTCAGGAGACTGGAACTGCCAAGAGAAGACCAGCAGGAGACTTCACAGCTGTTGGTAAGAGCAAGAAAGGATCTTTTGTCTCTAGAAGGTGCTTTTAGGAATGGACTACAATAAAAAGAGCAGGAAATAGTGATTTTTTTCTTACCTTCTGTGTATGGGCTGCTGCTAAAAAAAAAAAAAAAAGCTCCATCTGATAAGAACAATGTAGAGAAGGAGAGTTAGAAACCAGTGAGTGCTCAATGTTTTATGTCCCATTTTATTTCAGTGAGGAACTCTACAGTGGTAAATAAGATTTTGCACTGAAGAGCTTTAGGAAATTACTATAACAAAGGGATTTCTGTGTGGAATCCTCACTCCTTAGTCCGGGGGCCGACTGAGAAATTACAAGTTCAAGGTCACCTGAAATACAGCTGCAGAACTGGATGGGTAGAGCATGAGCTCCATATTGCTGTCTCAGCCGTATTTCACGTGAACCTTGAAACTGTGTTTCAAAAACTCCCTCTGTTATATTCATTTCCCAAAGCCCCAAAGGTAGGAACATTTCTCAGATCACTTCACCTGCCTTGTTGACATGACAAAGCCAAATTCCTCTTAAATAACAATGAAGTTTGCTTGGCAGTGTAGTCTCACAGGTGCACCCTCTGCTGTAAAAGAGTGCGCCTTACTATCCTGGTGAATGGCATATTTTATAGTGCCATTGCATGCAATGACATGAAAGGAACATATCCCTTAATTCTTATGCACAGGCGTAATGATTTCCATGCCTTTTAACTGCAGGATTTGTTACTGTCTTTTTGGTGAGTAGAAAAAAAAGTTACAAAGAATTAAGTCACAAAATTGGTGAAGAAGCTATCTATGATTTTATACTTCTGCAGAGTGGCTAATCCACCACTCTCCTCCCACCTCACTATGCTTTCACCCTCAGGCTCTAGGCTTACATTTAAATAAAGTGTAGTTGCAGAAGCTACCCCTAATAATACCAAGAAAGTGAAAGAGAAAGAAACAAGTATTGTGGTTTTTATACACCTGCAAAATGCTACACTTTCTCCTCCTTCATTCTTCTGTTCTGTCGGGTGTGGAGGGCCAGGAGTCTCCAATGGAGGTAAGAAGTCAAGAACCAAGGGAGCAGAAAGTGCCATATCTGAGCCCATCATGCCTTGTCTGCAAGGCAAAGTTATTCCAGAACAAGACATGGTTCAAATTTAATAGACACAAGCAATCCATTGTGTCCTGTAACTACAGAATTTCACTGTAGTTACAGTCCTAGTTTAGGCTCCCTTTATAGTTATCAGAGAAAGAGGCTTCTTCAAGTATCATATAGCCCAGCTAGGGTCTGCATCACTTTCGGAAAAAGGAGCTCTCCATAGGCCACAGTGCCTGTCAGAAAATACCCATCTCGTCTGACATGAGATCCTCCATGGGCTGCAGTGCAGATATCTGCTTCAGCATCATCCTCTCCACAGTGTAAAACTCAGTCAGAAAATCAGTTTTGTCTCAACCTTGTCATCAAGGACTTCCAGGACGACTACAGATTTGATGTGGCCTAAATGTTAGGCTCACAACTTGACATGAGTTGCTGCAAGCAGTCTGCCTGAGATGCAGTTGTTTTTCCTGGGAATGGAATTTGATTGCTATGGACAAGGCTGACTCTGGCCTAACAACAAAATGTACATGCTTGAGACAGCGGATAGAGTGGTGCAGAGGTGCCACAGCTCATCCCTGTTGTCACGACTGGCAAAGATAACTGTGCAGCTGCTATCGAGGAGGATGAATCACAGCTGCTGTCTCAAAAATGTCGGTGAGAAAATGCCTTTTAACTGAAATTTGCTTGTTATATTTTACAAAAAACACATTTCTATCCTAAGGGCCAAGAACAGGAGGAGATCCCCAAAGCAAAGGAGGAGCAAGGTTTGCTACTTGGCATAAAAGGTCGACTCCTAACAATGAGACCCCTGAGAGCTTTCCCCGTCAAGGATCGACATCGATTGTGGAGACTGGTAGGATGCTGCCTCAATCTGGGACCATAGGGACACCTTGGACCCACAGTGGTAGCTATTAATCCTTTTTTCCTATCTTTACTTTTCCTTTTCACTCCCTTTCACCTATCGCATGCCACTTTACGGGCGAAATAATAGAGTTTGTGCTGTTTGAATGAAACTAACCCGTCTGGCATGCTTACTCTAATTTTGCACTTTGCAATCACACTAAAAGAACCATCATGAGTTCCGAGTGGACGGCGACATTTTCAAATTGGCGTAGTTGGCAGGATGCTGAAAGACAGAGAGGTGCAGATTGTGTGTGCTCTGTAACAGGGAAGGACGGTTCGGTCCTTCTCTAGCACCTAGAGCTAGAGCACCTAGCTCTATATAGATATTAGGAGAAAAATTTTTACACAAAAGTTTGTAGAACACTGGACCAGGTTGCCCAGAGAGGTGGAAACGCCCCATCCCTGGAAACGTTCAAGGCCAGGTTGGAGGGGCTCTGAGCAACCTGATCTAGTTGAAGATGTCCCTGGTCCTTGCAGGAGGGTTGAACTAGATCACCTTTAACTCGCCTTTCAGCCCAAAGTATTGTATGATTCCATATCTATTCTGATGAGACATGTCTAGAAAGCAAGGGGCCAGTTCCGAATTTCCCACACACCTAGTGGACTTGAACTTGAACTGAGGACAGCCTATGAACTGACAACAATGGTGGCGAATTAAAACAAATTGGATGCACAGAAAAGCATCCAAAGAATCATTCCACACAGTATCATGGATATCAGTGAGCCTTCTCAGAGCTGAGATTTTTAAGGTGTTTCCTCGAAATTTTGAGAACTGCGTTGCATTCCATGGTCTCTTTTGTGTTTCAGCCCTCTTGCTGGCCTGTCCCTGAGTATAGAGGTACTGAGACAGGAAAGAATTAAAGAAAAAGCTGATTAAAATTTCTTAATTCTGTACTGGAGGACTTGCATGCAATAATCCTGGATGTGCCTCTCCTGTATGCCTGACATGCAGGATTAGATCTTGGTTTAGAGCGTGCTGAACAAGCATTATAAAGGTATTTTGCCTCCACATGTGTGATGTCTTCTCGACCAGGAGCCTTGTCACACTTTTGCTCTGTTGCCTGTGCCCCTGGCTCTCTGGGAATGCTGTTTCCCCTTGTCCCTGCTTCCTCAGGGAGGCTGCATAGCAGGCTGTGTTTCTCAGAGGGACTTTCTTCTTTTGCTAAGGGAAAGTGTTTGGTATATGGCATAAATTATAAACATGCAGTCATATACAAAGTATAACAAAAAAAAATGTTTTCAGAACACCAATTAATGTGTCCGTGTGATCTGTGCTCAGTACAATAAATATTAAATACAGTTCCATGGTGGGCAAGCTGGTAGGCGTATTGCTGCCAAGCTAAGGTTACAGTGAGATCTTATCAGTCTCGGAAGATCTTATTGCAGCCTTTCAATACTTAAAGGAGGCTTATAAGAAAGATGGGGACACACTTTTTAGCAAGTCCTGTTATGATAAGACAAAGGGGTAATGGTTTTAAACCAAAAGAGGATAGATTTAGGCCTGATATAAGGAAGAAATTTTTTACAATGAGGGTGGTGGAACACTGGAACAGATTGCCCGGAGAGGTGGTAGATGCCCCATCCCTGGAAACGTTCAAGGCCAGGTTGAATGGGGCTCTGAGCAACCTGATATAGTTGGAAATGTTCCTGCTCATTCCAGGAGAGGTTGGATGAGATGACCAGTAAAAGTCCCTTTCAACTCAAACTATTCTATGAGTCTATGATTCCATAAGTGATGTAAGTTTGATGTTTCAATTTCAACAATTCAGTTTGTCTTCAAAATATAGTTCACTTATTGTAATTGCTAAAGCTACAATCTTATAATTGTTCGGTTTATCTAAATCCAGGATAGCTCTATTATTTTATTAGAAAAGCAATCTCAATCTGAAAAGATATGACTCCAGAAGAAGGTTTTTCTGTTGGCACTGTCATTACCTAAAAAACGAATTGATCTTTCAAAAAGACCACGATGTAGCAGGTCTACATAAATGGGTTGTTTATGCAGCTGTTTGCAAATGTAGTACCTGAGTACCAATTTCATCATAATAAAAACCAAAAAATGTCACTTCTGATGAAATTTTCTTGAAAGTAAAAGGATGGAGTACAGTGCTTTCATAAGGGTAGCCCTTTTCAGAGCAGACTTTCAATTTTCTGTGATGTATCATTGGTCTTGGTTTGTTTTGAAGCTTTTTATAACAGTAAACCCAAACAATTCATATTAAAATAGAACATTGTTATGATGCTGTAGTATTTGACTTATCCTGAGATAGTTCCTTCTTTTTCCCTAAAATATTATTCTGCAGGAGTACTAATAATTTTTTTTTTTTACCTGTTTCTGATTCAATAATCTGGTATATTTCATGTCCTGAAACATAAAGAGTAGTGTATCCACTGTATATGTTCATTGAGGTGAAAAATATTGTTTGGAACCTTAGAAATATGGACTCAGAAAAAAATTTATCTCCAGTGTTCTAAAAGCACATAAGTAATCTTAAATTGAAGACAGTATAACCCACCACATATGCATTACTGCATTGAGGCAGGAATTATATTCTGGAAAGGATGTATCTTAAAGTATGATAATATACATGGCTGAGTCAGAACCTTAGTGAGAAAATAACTCTTCTGTTGACAGTTGTGCTCCTTTTTTTTGAGTGGTTACTCATGTATGAAATTTACCTCTAAAGCTCTGTAACCTTAACAGAAAGGTATTATCTTCTCATCCTTCTCAGAAATTCAATTGTACCTTCTCAATCCAAGGACCAGCCTTGGCACAGCCTGTCTTCCATTACAGTGAGACAGTGCCTTTCATTACTGCAAACAAGAGAATTCAAAACACTTACAAATGGAGGACAGCTAAATACACTTTCCGTGGCAGTCTTGCTAAGCAAATCCTGGATACGACTGAATACACTGTCTCCACAGTGTGAATGTTATTGTATTTGGGCCCATACAGAGAGAAGGCAAAAAAAAAAAAAAAAGTTACATATGGAGGGAGCAGGAGCAGGGGAGGCCCTTGTTTACTTTGAATCCAGTACGTGTATTTCCAGCACCCAGAAAACAGAGCCTAAGAGAGGCAAACTACATAGCCTCGGTGCTAGAAGTGTAAAATGAGGAAACTTGACCTTATTCAGACACTTCCCCAAAGTCCCCAAAGTTGCATCTGTCCCCTACATTATGTAAATTGTTTAAGCTGCCAGTGGCACTACATCTCTTCTGCTCCAACTTTGCAGCAGCTCAGTATGAAGTGTGATCTGTAAGGAACAGAGAATGGAGGAGTGCTACTGTGCAGCATCCAGCTCCTGTTTCTCTACACCTTGGGCTCCTGAGGCTCTGCTGGCAGGTAAAGCCTCTCCTCTACACTGCTGGGCAGTGTTGCAGGCTCCCCCATACCATTCAGACATGCATGCATCATGGCCTGGATGGATAGTGTCTTGCATGCTGGGGAAGGGTGGCCTACTGCAATACCTGCCAAACTCTGCGAGCATGAGAGAAGTAAGCCCACAAAACTGCAGCGCAGGCAATTTCTCAGCCATTCTAATAGAAAAGAAAAAAAAAATCAATCACACAAAACACAAGTCACAGATTACAGGAGATGAGTGAATTTATTAAATCCCATGCCGTTTGTCAGGGAGAGAAGATGATTCTAACTGTATAATTAAAGAAAACAAAAAATTATCAAACAGTATCTGCCAGTGGAGGTATCTCTCATGCTCCTTTCCTCTGCCATTTCTTTCTCCAGCAGAGAGTGAAAACTGAACTTGTCTTTCTGCCTCTGCATCTGTCCTCAACTTTCATCTTATAGCTGCTGCTGATGGGATGAACCAGTATGCTCCATTCACTTCCCAGGAAATACATTTCCAGCCACAGACTGTTTTCATATTTTATCCCTCTTTGCTTCTTTTTGTCTAAGACTGTTCTAGCCATGGGTGTTTCATCAGCTAGGTGTAATGGTTTCAAAACAGAGGGAGGTTGATTTAGATTAGATATTAGGAAAAAACTTTCTACACTGAGGGTTGTAGAGCACTGGACCAGGTTGCCCAGAGAGGTGGTGGATGCCCCATCCTTGAAAATATTCAAGGCCAGGTTGGATGAGGCTCAGCAACCTGATGTAGTCGGGGATGTCCCTGCTACTTGCAGGGGGCTTGTACCAGATGACCTTTGAAGGTCCCTTCCAACCCTAACTATTATATGATTCGATGATTCTATGTAACAGAAATCTCTCCTTAATTTATCCTACACAGCAATGCCAGCTCTGCCTTCTGGTGCCATGAATTGTTTATTTCTTCTCATTATGTTTAATGCTATGTCCTCTGGCACTGGTACTGACTGGTCTATAAATACAGATTTCAACATTTTAATGGTACTTATCTCTAACTGC
The DNA here is from genome assembly GCA_011801015.1 of Ardeotis arabs. Lineage (NCBI taxonomy): Eukaryota > Metazoa > Chordata > Aves > Otidiformes > Otididae > Ardeotis > Ardeotis arabs. The sequence continues at coordinate 18,827 of JAAGAY010131441.1, forward strand.
GGACTTCTATTTTCTGTTGCTCTATTGGAGGCACCCTTTGTTGCTTGACTCTTCCCTGCATTCTCCCGCAGTCATTAGTTATCGCAGGATATGATTTCTCTCTGAAAAATATTTTCTTTCCATGGAAATATTTGTCTGAGGGGAAAAAAGAGCTTGCCTGTATCTTTTTTTAGCCTGCTTCAGTGAAATCGCTGTTGTGCTCTGTGGATTCACTGACACTTTTTTGTGCAAATATATACTAGAAAATAGCAGGACCTGGTTTGTTGGTTAGTCCATTAATTTTCTTAGGCTCTGCCAAGCTTTGTTCCTGAGCTTTCTACAGTACTTCTGATTTCATATTCCAAAAGCTGGAGAATTGTTATGGAAATCTTTACTTTACCTGCTGAATGCCTAATGTAACCGCACAACAAAACTTCATCCAGCAGCCTGTCAGAGAAACATGACCCAATATCTTTTAGCAACTTTCTGGAAGACCCTCAGCAGTCATCCAACTGTACATGGCTCAGGAACTGTTAGGGTGCGCAAGGCTGGAGAGGGGAAATTGCAGAAGAGCCATGCAAGTCTAAGGGGTTTTTTTTAGTTAATTGTGGTCAGTAAGATTCCCAGTGCAACAATAACCCTTTTGAGAGCAAGAGCCTCCATGGCAAGAAATAATCTTCTGAAAATTATGATAAAAATGAAACTGCTAATGATGTTTTATTTAAACAACCCAAAGGCTCTCATATTTACAAGATGCTTTATAAAGCAATTACTTGTCTTTTACCAAACAAAATCTAAGTAGGTTTTGTGTGTATGTTAGAGGTAGTTTCTAGAGAACAAAGTAAGAATGAATGAAACTACGGTACCAGCTCTTCACAACCAAACTTAATACAGTGATTGCATAGAATCCCTTAAGAGCGATTGGATAACCTTCCCATGGTAGAGGGCACCTACAGAGGGCCCTTTTTTCATGCACCCTCTCTTGTTTTGCCAGCTATCTCAAGTACAGTTCCTACAAGTCAAAAGCCTTTTATATGCTTACACAAAAACCTAGCCTGCTCTAGTGGCTAGTTAAGATTCAGGACTGATCTGATGGCATCAAATTAGTGAAGGGTAGTTGTGAAGGGTTTTTCACAGTGTTCATGCCTAGTAGAAATTTTATACTAGGGTAAAGGAACAAAGTCAAAGGCAGTGTAGGTGTTAGTGGAAGCCATGGTTACCAATTCAATGTTAGATATACAGCTGGGATATCAGCCCAGTCTGTTCTATGTTATTATATTTACTAGCCTCTGTGAGAAGGAGTCTGGGGGGAAATCCCAGCATTAAAACTTCTAACCTTTTGTCAAAGACAGAAAAAATCAGTGAACCAAGATAAAATGTTCGCAATGAGCATTACAGCTTGTGCTTTTCATTCAACATTATCCTTTGTTCCTTTATATTTAGCTGCTGAAAGCCTTTTATATGGAAAAGCCATGTCTGGCAATCCTATAGACAATATTAAATAGAGAGGGTGGAAGGCGATCTATTTAGATGTCTGGAGCTGCTGTTGTCAATCAGTCATCTGTTTTCCTTCAAACATGCCCACAAAAGGGTAGAAAGAGAGCAAAGATAATCTGAGCTCTGCCTGTGATGCTAACTTTAATTTGCAGCCTCACTGCTGGAAGTGCAGAGCTAACTAAGCTCCATGTAACTAAGCACTCGGCAAAGCAAGAGATCAGATTGCATTGCCTTCTCCTGAAACATTGCTTTTAACTTGCCTTCAAATCACAGCCTTAAAGCAGAGACAGAAAAGGTGAAATTATAAGGGCTAAAACAAACTCTTGTGAATCAGAGGTTAAAGGAGAGAATGTGCCATAATCAGCAGGTGACAGTATTGATAATCTAAGGATCTTTATAATAACCATGTGGAGGAATGAGAAACAGATATAATCTGAGTTCTTCTTGCTGGTGGCCTGGTAGTGTGGAGAGTATCTGTGTAGGAAGGGAGGAATGGAAGTGCTGCTTGTCGAAGCATTTCACATTTATACGTGAGTAAGGGCTGTTTCGTCAGCTGAGGGTGACTTTGAAAGTATGTGTAAGACCACTGTCTCAGCTCTTTCTCTGTGTCTGCTGAAACCTCTGAGCACTGCTGAGCTGGAGCTAGGATTTGTATGCATGCTCGATTCTGGGCTACCAAAGATTAGAGGGAAGATCTATCACAACCTCTTTTAGGTTGTCGAGTTCCCTCACAGGCTGGGCTAAGTGATCTCTGCGTAAATAGTGTTCAGGTGGCCTGGTGGTCTCTTCGTGCGCTGGTCAGCCCAAACCCCACCATATCCTCACATCAGCTTCTCTTCCCAGCTGTTCTCCTCAGTTACTATTCCGATTCAAGTCTTTGTGGCAGAATCCACAAAATTTTAGGGCCCTTCCCTTAAACCTAAGCAGCCTCAGCTTTGGCTCAGCCGTCTTGCCTCTAACTTTTATTGATCATTGTAAAGAATTTTATGGAACAGGCTGGATTTTTGTTGCTATGGAAAATGTAAGCAGGTAGGTCTTTGCACAGCAATGGCCAAATGAAGCTTTTGAGAACAACTTAAATTTCTGTACCACTCTTGGCAATCCTTAATATTATTTGTTTGTTTCACAGGGGAGGTGGGAGTGGGTTTCTGTAATCTTATATTGTAAGTTAGGAAGGAAATGAAGTGTGCTTATGAATATTGCAGTAGCCTGCCTAATGGTGGGCCATAGAATGGGTCAAGGATAGAAAATGGCTTGCTGTATGCAACCTTATTTTGCTTTTGAATACAAGCTACCTTTCTCTGATTGCAACTCAGAAAAAAAAACATTTGTCACCCTGATAGAGGTAATGAGCCTGCCTAGCACAAGAGTGTTGTGGCAGAGGGAAGGAGCTGTTATATCTGGGATTCTGGAAGTGGTCCCAGATAGGTTTGGTCTCTGGCATTCCCAAGGAGGCAGCAGGACCTAGACTAGTAATACCAAAGTGCTGGATAGCATGTTCAGGGAGAAAAGACCCTCAAGGAACAACTTTTTTTTTCTGCAGGTGGGTATAGCCAGAGCTTTCTCTGTGACTGCTGTAGGAATCAGACAACTCAAAACAGCATTCTTTTCCGCATGCAGGAATGCTGGGAGAAATTTTTTTGGAAGTCAGAGAGCAATAATCATATAGGTGGTGTTCCTTGGTCTGCTACTGATCTCAGACAAGTCACTTTCCCTCCCCAGTTTCCTGCACTATAAATGGAATAAACTGTCAGCTTCCACTGTGGGGTGCTTTCAACTTTACCGGTATCTGTCTCATAAAACAGAGATCCCTGGTTGTACTTCCTTAAGGAATGTATTAGTGGCCTATTTCATTCATGTCAGACCTGTTACTGAGGTAGAGGATTTATTACAGGTGATCATAAGATGCCTGTCAGGAGAGAGCTCTCTTGGTGGACAGTGAGTCTAGGGTAGAAACAGGAGGAGCTCTAGGACCACTGACTCTTTCTCAAAGCAGCTACCTCTTTAGTGTGATAGCCTGTGAGAGGAGAGACTCTGGCGATATATCAGCTCAATCTCCTCTTTCCATTTCCAGTTTACTCAGGAAAGGGTTTGGTAGGACCTCTGTTATGCTGGTGGACTGTTTATTTTATTCAGGTATTATGAATAATTATGAATTATGCTATTGAGGTAGTCAGAAAATGGCTCTCAAAAGCTGTTGACTTAAACGCATTCTCAGAGTGAAACTCATGCTTTGAATGTGATTGGCTTTTTAGCAGCTCTTGGACATTTTTATTTTTTCTCCCTAAGTGAAAAACAATGTTCTCTGTAACAATATTTTATTTTCGTTATCAACCTTGAGCCTATTTTTAGCTCTCTTACATATGTATGCAGGTTTATGAATATCTTAAATGCCACATATAAATGGAGCAGTTATTTTTCCTCTTCATACTGATCACACAGCTGGTGGCAATCATTCCAGTTTCAAGCTAGCTAAGGTTAGCATAGATAAAAACTCTACTGCGAATGAGATTATTAAAAAAAGAGTCATGGCAATGGTGAAATAATTATTCAAAAAAGTATTTTCTTAAAATAAAAACAAATAATATCTCCAAACATGCTTAAACCAACTAAAACACACCACAACGGGCAGTTAAGTATATGCACACATCTGCTGCCTGTTGTCTACTCAACTTAGATGTCTGATGCCCATAATCTCAATAAAAATCCACAAGGGAGCCATCTCGACTAATCCCCATACTTACCCGCAAGAAATGAAAAGGTCAGTTTACCAGCTTGGAAGACAGGCAGACATGAGCTTGCTTAATATTACCACACATGTCTCTGTATTCTTATTAGTGTGAGCAGAAATTGACCTGACTGAAGAAAGCATTCTCACATGCAATTATTCCTGCTCAACATCGCAGTATTGGCTGAGCAAGGCCATTAGGCTAGCTTTCCCAAATAGGGAAGCACGTGGTACAGGAAGCTGTACAAGACTTGCAAGTCATCTGCGCTTTCACTGTATCAGTATTTACCTTTTAACATTGCGTTACCAACAAGGTTGGGCTTTCATCTGCTTAATTTAATCCCACAAACTGCAGATATTACTTCTTCGTCAATGTCACAGTCCTAAACTGCTTCCAGTTACTGTGCTTAGCTATTTATGCTTGAACTTCCACAGTCTACAATATGTATTAGCCTCAAACGTCATTATTCAGAAAAACATATAAAACACTTACACCACCAAGCCATGTAGGCTATTCAGCTGTCTTTACAGAGCAACACGTGATTATTCGTAGTGAAATGGCTGGACTTGAATTTGTAGAATAGAAAAAAGATGCTGGAAGGGGAACAACAAAAAAAACCCCCAATGTCCTGTTCAAATTCCCCACATTCTCTGATCTACTACTGTCTGATTATACTAGCCCACATCCTAATCAGGGGGAAGTAAGAAACACAGCAACATGAAGTGAATGCAAAATGATGACAGTATGTTCTAGTCCTAACTCTCAGAGATCTGTCCTATTAGTCTACAGGACACTCTGTTACGACCTTACGAACAATACTTAGCATCAATAGTTATTGATAATTCACTGTCATTTGTGGAGAGAGATGAAAATTGGAGAGAAGTCTGTCCTGTTCCTTTTGTTGTTCAACTGTTTCACTAATGACCAGGAAGATGGAAGGTGAAGTGCACTTACAGCATTTGCAGATGACTCACAACTGAGAGGGACGTGCAGGAGGGCTGGATCAGAATTCAAAATGATCTTTACAAATTGGGAAGATGGACAGAGGACAACAACATGAAATGCCACAGAGACAAGTGATAAATTTTGAGGGGAAAAAACAAATGTGTGATTACAAAAAAGCTAGCCAGATAGTACAGTGCTATGGGTTTTGAGGGTGAAACTACCTCAAAAATAGCAGCAGAATGCTCCTGTAGCTCACTTGGGATGTGTTAATAAGAATATTGAATATGCACTCTGGGAGAGGGGAAAAGGTTTCAGCTGCGGTACTATATCCAGCATGGAGCACTATACTTCAAGAAAAATCAATTATTCTCTGGATTATTTCCTGTCTGCAAATAGGATTTAAGAGAAGTTAGAAGACATTGTAGCCTGTACTTGCCTCAAGCTGAAGTAATGTAGCAATGGGCTGGCAGAAGACTTGGCAAGACAGAAGAATCCTGCTTCCCTAGCTTTTACCTCTTTGGATACATTTTTAATATTATTCACCATTTTATTATTGCAGCTAGCATAAGGATGACTTTAGGTTCCAAGTTTCAGAAAACAAGAAATTTTTCCAAACCCTAGAATATGTAGGCCTACATTCTGCATTCATCCCTCCCTCCCACAGAGCATTGCCTTGTCCTATGAAGACCACTGCAGAATACTACTCCTTGCCTGTCACATGACCAGCAATATGCATTTTCTGTCTGCCTAAGACAAATATGTCTTTTGCTTCAATCCATCTCAAGTGGCTAAGCCCTTCTTCCCTCCACATGGATGTGCAAACATCTCTGGAGCAAAGGCTACTATTGTGTTTTTTGTGAATTCCTTTTTTAAAAAAAAATCAACGGCTATACTTTCTTTAATTTTATTTCCAGTTTATTTCCTTCTTTGTAGAATCAAGAATTTCAATGGCAGCCCAAAGCTACTCTACCTGTTGGTTAGGGATATTGCCTTCCTTTGTCCTTGCTAGATTAAGAGATTTATAACTTATTTTTGAGATTGTTTCTTCCCCTTAATAGCACATAATAATTTTTTTTTTATTGTTTGCCAGGAGTTGAGCATGCTCACAGACAATGTTTCCCTGGGGAAGAACTGAATTCTCAGAAAGCACCTACCTTTTAAAGAAAAAAACATATTCCCCCCCCTATCACAGAGAGCGAAAATCTTATATTCCCACCAAGAATGATGTTTGCGGTTTTTTTAACAACTTTGGAGATTTTGCCAGAATCTAGAGTAAGACAGCTTTTGTTACCCAGATCAGATGCACTTAATCAACATAATACAGAAAATATGCAGCTACAGTTGATGCTAGTGACACACTCAGGTACCATAGTGAGAACAAGCATGGGAAAAAGCTCCAAGCAACTAAGTCTCATTTTGGTTTTTCAGAACTGTAGGAACTGCTGGTAACAGGAGCAAGGCCTGTTCTCCGTGTTCCACATTCAAATCATTTGCATGCAGAGTTGTCTAGCCTTGCTTGCAAACTTCTTTTTCTGAATACTTTCCCTGATCCCACTGGGCAGGTAAGTGTTTAGCTGCTTGCCAGTGTTAAACTACATTAGTCGATCTTATGCAGTAGGCAAGAGTTCCTAACTTGATTCTCTGTTCTGATGTTAGCCATGCAAGAAGTGGAGTTCAGAACCAGCTGAGTCTGTTCACTATGACCTTTCTGAAAGATGACTGGAAACTTTCCTGAGGAAGAAAAAGTAATATGCTCAAAAAATTACACAAAACACAATGGAGCAGGGCCCACCTTTATTCCTCCTAAGCCTTATGAGGGGCAACAGAGATCAGGAAAAAGCCAAAGACTTGTGAATACGCCAAAGGAAAGAGAAACAGTTCAAAGTGCTCCTGAATCCTTAAAGCTACCAGTTGTTTGCATCCTCCTGATGAATACACTTGTCTTTTGAGTGCCGAGAGTTTCTTAGCTCGCAGAAACACAATTTCCATTAATACAGCTGGTGCTCTAAGGTACTGGAAAGAGTACCAGCTCTGAGAACACCAAGGAAAATTACTATTACAGCAGCTTGAATGTGTCAAGAGTCAGCTCCACTGATTGGCACTGACTCACAGATACAGCAGTAATGAGCACCCATAACAGGAGAATACCTAAGATGCACCAAAATGGGTGGAGAAATGGCACAGATTGAAGACTAGTGAAAGAGGGTGGGAGGAGGTTTAAGCTGCCTGATTCAGAAATATAAACAATAACCCTTGAGCCAGTTGATCCATCTCAAATTATTACTGGGCTTTCTGAAGGCAGAACTTGCTTTGTCTGGAGCCAACTGGGTGAGGAACCGTCTTGAACTGACTGCCCTATATCATACAGCTGAAATATAACAGAGGACCTGCTTGTGTTTTACTGGAAATCGTGGGGATACTTAATCTTCAAACTCTCAACTCACTGTGACTGTGCTGGCAGACTATGACATAAGTCAAGTAAAGCAAATTCCGGCTTTGTTTTTTTTTGTTAATGAATGAAGACATTTTCACCCTGACAATGCAGCTAACTTCTCACAGGCTATGATTTTTTGCAGTGGATGTTTTTAAGCAACTCAAGCTTAATAAAACAAAAATCTTAGCATAGGAACATTTATTGGTGATAGATTTTAACTGGTCAACCCTTGGAAAGCAATTAACTGTTTTTTTTTCTTAAATCTCCTCAGACAATTCAAGTTTAATTTACAGATAACGGGCTGAAAATATGGTGAGGGTTTTTTTTTTTATTTTCCCTCTTTACATTAAAAAACACAGAAATTACCTTCCTGAAGCACAGAAGATAGTGTATCTTTAACCATGATATCATTGCTAATAGTAGATCACAAGTAGAAAACATTTTCCTGATACTGGTCTTGCTACTTTCTGAATTTTAAATTTACTGAGGTTGGGGTACATAAAATCTAGGGCTAGATTCTAGCATTGGCTCGGTTAACTTACTGTGGCTTCTGGAAACTTCACCTGTCGTTTAGAGTGCTGTTCAACAGTGCAAATGACCATAGCATTTGATGAGCAGAGGAGCATTTGGCATAGGTGGCATAGGTGTTTCTGTCATTGCAAAATCTCTCTGTGAAAAATCATCAGATTCAGCTATCCTTTCATATCAATTTGCAAAGATATCTTTTTCGCAGAGGTATTGAAAAAGACTTAACAAGGGAAAGAATTGAAGAATTCTACAATCGAGTCTTTAATTCAGCAAGAGCACCACACAAGGTCAAATGAGGACTGTGATGGACAGTGGATTTATTTTAAAAGGTGATCTTGTCAAAGCTGGGTTTTCTTCTCTCCTGCAAAACTGACTGGTCCTTTGAATGTCTTCAAGGAAAAAACACTCATTCTGTTAGAAATACTTTACTCTCTATTTCACCTTACCTATAGAGTCCACAGATGCCTACAAATTATAAAGAAAGCACTAATGTGAACGATGTCAACTTCATGTTACTATCTATGAAAATAGTAACTGGAGACAGTAAAGCCCATTCAGAACAACATTTCAAAACTATAATTTTCAAAGCTGTCTAAGAAATGCTGAAGCTTTTTTCCAGATTATTTGCCTGAAAAAATCTTTTAAGCTTCATTCAAAATTCTAGTGTGGTCATTCAGAGGAAAGTTGTGAAACAAGATGAAAGTGACGCTTTCTCCAGATGTGTAAGTAGGAAGTAGGGTATTTGTCATGTGTGTGAGACAATAAACAAAAATTTCTTGTAGTTATGGAAAGAATGTAGAACAAGGAAATTCAAGGCAAGAAAAATATTTTTCACAAAGTAGTAGCTAGACTAAGTTTTTTTTTATATGCAGTTCATGGAGGGCAAGTTAACAGGTATACAACATGCAGTGGTCCCCACTTTTCAGAAGACAAGTCACTAACCATGGGAAGCAGTTGGCCAAGACACTCAGTACTGGGTACTGAACACCTTCCAAATCTCATCTTGGATCACTTTTCACTTTCTTGCTGTAAGAGTCTGAGATTTAGACCTTGGAAAGCAAAGGGATCTGTCCATTGTTCTGATAATTATGTAGATTCAGTGAATTTTGGAGCACAGCAATGAAGCCAGGCTCTTCTTGTGGCTTCTGGAAAACTATCATGAGAGGAGTGGTAGAGGCAGGGTAGATAACCCAAGAGCGGAGACTTTGTCAAACAGTGAACAAAGCAAGGATCTTCTAAACTCGATCCTGTTTATCTCAGTACCAAAGTACAGGACATGGTTTCAGCTCTGATTTTTCCAAGCATAGGGTTTGTCCATAGCTACCTGCAGGTTATAAAATTAAGCTAGAGCAGATCATGCTCACCTCTTCTGGGCATAGGCTCTTTGTCAGTGCTAATCAAAGCCTTCACTATGCTTTTCTAAAATAAAAAATAATTACTTTTACTAGACAATTAAAATATCCTTCCCTTTGGTGTTTTTAAGACACTTTAAGTTGCTTTTAACCTTTAACTTCTGCCATTACTACAGCTCAGGTGGAGGATTAATGCAGTGCACACCGCAGAAAATCGTATAAGCCCTCACTGCTCTTCTGGGAGAATACTGTCCCTGCTGTGCCTTCTGCAGCCTGCTTTCTCCTCGCAGGCCCATTCAGATGATTGACTGAAAATAAGTCATTCTAAAAATATGTTGTTTTTAAAATCTTCTTGCAAATTCAGGATGATTTAATAACACAAATACATCACTGTGACAAATTTAACTAGAAAATAAAAAAAACCCAGAGATTAAACCCATGTCTTTCTTAAATGATATGAAGTGACTTTCAGCCATTATACAATTAAATGATGCCAGCTTTTGCTAACCATTTTCTTGAGAGGAAGCACAATTAGAAAAAAGAGCCCTCCAAAGATGGCTCAAAACCTGCAGAAAATATTCTCATCTGTGCTGAAACAAACGCCTTTAAACTCCAATTTAACGCTTTAGTTTTTAGAGTACCAGAAGATTGATGCTGCTTCTTTGTGGGACTGCCACTGCAGAAACCCATTCAGCTTTCTAAGAGGTAAATGCCGTGGCCTGAATTACTTAGAGTATAGTAAGTAATCACATACTTAGAGTGTAATGATTCACTTTATCCTCAGAATGTGACCTCAGATAGGTGAGATTAGCCTAGGCACGATGCGCGACCTTGGCATCACGCTATGTTGGTTTGCTTTACAAGAGCTTCCTCTTCTTCCTTTTGATGTGAGAACTGAGCACAGGTACTATCTCAGACAGAATTGACTTAGACTCCACTACCTAGCCTAGCTTTCAGGTGGAAGGTAATAAAAACAAGAGGCAGAGAAAAACCACCATAAATCCTAGCCTGATGACCTAGCTCCCAGTCAACTTCTTTCTTTCCAAGCCAGTGACACTCCAGCATCCTTCCTCCAGGATCCAGTTCACCACCAGCAGAACAAGGCAGTTCTTCCCCAGGGCTTGAAGCATTGTTCCTCTTTCACTCCTATGCTCACTCAGTTTGTTTTGGTCTCAGCCATTCTGAGAGTTGAATGAGACAGCAAATGCTGAATCTTTGCCTTATTCTAATCATACCTCTTGCCAGCCAGGTCTCAAAGTCAACAAAATGCTTGTGGAAAAATAAACACTCATCTGAAGTTTGCTACTGTGACAGGAGACTTTTGCAAGCCAAGAACACAGTGTTTGTGTTCTTTACTTCACTTTTACTGTGACATAATTTTATGGAGCTTTGAGGGGCTGGGTTAGTGTGTCTGACGTGTGTGTATAGCTGATTGCATATCCTATAGCAGCCTTTTCTCCCAGGAACTCCATAGGCCTTGTGGACTTGCTGTGCAATTTTAATAGGTCAAGTTCACTTATAGCCAGCTCTGACACTTACTTTCATCTGCAGCTTCCTATTAGTCCTCCAGCATTCAGGCAGTCTTGTCCTCAGCAGGGGAGGGGAGGTTTTGAAGGCTGTGTTTATTGTTGTGGGATTAGTTCCTCCTTTGCTCCCATTAGTTCTAACTTGTTAGCTTCATGCAGTCATTTGAAAGTGACAAAACCCCGCTTGCCTACAGGTTTTAATATACAAAGCTATGATTATGATTTGTGATCTGAACACTCTGTAGTGACTGCACATAAAAAGTGCTGCATGAGACTGAGAGAAGCACTCATGCCTGGGAGAGAACTGGAGACAACCTGGCTGGGAAATATATTTCTTAAGCCTGTCAGGAGAGGCAAATGCTAGGCCTCTAGGCACAAGGAATGCCCTGTCATTTTTGCCTAACAGCATGGAAGCTCAGTGAGACCTCAGGTGTCATATCTGCAAATAAGGATTTCAAATCTCCCTTCCTGACCCTCTGAGCCCCAGAAGCTGGAGAAAGTCCCAGCTTCTCATCAAACATGTTGATAACAAAAAAGTCAGGACACCATTAGGCAGATTTCATCTCACCATTCCCAATAGACTTTCTCACATACATTCCTTTGATATTGCTGACATTTGAGTTGCAAGAGTCTTCAGAGAAGGATGCTTTTGCAAAGGACAGCAAATCTCATTGGGATATCTCAAAGAGGGGTCAGTATCATCATCCTCACTTCACCAGTGGGGGAAAACGAGGAGCTTTGTAGCTCTCGCTTCTTCTCAGGCAAGTGAACTAGAGTCTAGTAACTGAGCAGCGCTCTCCTTTGTGCTTTCCATGGGGATGGCTCTCCGCAGCCTATTTTTTTGTGCACGACTGTAGTGTTGCTGCTGTGGTGGTTTAGCCCGGATTACCACACAGTTTCTCACTCACCCTCCCCCTACCCAGCAGGACGGGGGAGAGAAATTGGGAAGAAAGGAAAACTCGTGGGTTGAGATAAAAACAGTTTACTAAAATACTAAAAACTACAAAGATAACAGAATATAAGGATATTAATAGATACAAAATATACAAAATGAACAATGTATGATTTCTTACCACCCAATGTCCGAATGACCGACACAGCCCCTCCCAAGCAGCGATCACGGAAATGACACTGAGCAGCAAACTCTCCCCCTAAATGTAGTGCAGATCTGTGCTGAGCTGACCTAAAAAAATGATGAGCAATCGTCATCTGCCAGTCCATGATTTTAACTGAGGAGTGGAAATTTTAGTTTTCCTCTCTTTGTCATACTTTATTACGTTAGTCTGCCTCATCTCCATGCTAAAAATGGCTGGAATCCCACAGAGGATGAAGGATCTTTTTTTTAGGCAAAACTGAGAGATCATTGGGAGCTTCCTAATGTTATATTGTAATACAATGTGAAAAATCTCCAAATGCCTTGCATCTCATCCCCATTTAGTACTGTGAAATCCAATTCTTTCTTTAATCATGCAAACAGGAATGGCTTTCAATCTGTAACCTGATTGTCTGTTAACAGTTCGCTATAGATGTGCTGGAATTTCTTCAAATAATACTTAGAAAGAAATAGTAGTTGTGGGTTATGACCTCAAGTGTGCCAGATGAGTTCCAGTACCAAGACATTTTTTCAGAGAGTCAATCTCTATTAATCTATTTAATTGTAAATTCATTCACCTTAAAATGCTCACCTTTAGTCTGAGATTTGCAATGCTCAGTCTTCACAAAAAAAAGAGGGTTATTTGTGACTGAGGGGTGAATATCTGATAAGCATCTGTGCAGCTGTTGATCAGATAGGGAAACCTGGAAAGGTGTCTCATTTTCAACAGTTTAAAAGTCAGTTGCTAGATGTTGTGGTCATGTATGCAGAAAATTCATAGCTTATCAGGCTATGAAACTGGAATAGTAGAGTCCCATCTCAACCATTTGTGTGCTTCAGAATGATGGCTTACATAACCAAATTTGAAGTGATTATACAATACTTTGGCTATTTTTAGCACCAATAAAGTGAAAATTGAAATAGAATATAAAATCTTAATACCTTAAGTCCATTTAATTACACATTCTCCCTTCTCACACAGACTGGCCTTTGCTTCCATTTAACTTCTTCTTTGACCAGTAGCTGACAAATTGGAAAGATGATGTTCCATTTTGTGCAAATTTTAATTTTTTTTTTATTTAAAATTAAATAGAACTGAACTACGTTTTCAGTCGGACAGTTGTTGCTTGCTGTCGTCTAAACCTCCCATGGCGCAGCTGAAATGTTCACCACATAAGTTTTAAAGAAGTCCTTTTCTCACTCAAAACACCTTCAGCTGCTGCAGCTTGAGCTTGCCAAATACACTGCTATATCTGAACCTCTCGTACACCAGCATCTATACTTTGATTTCCAAGTGTAGCCTAGAAGGAATTTCACAGGACACCATTGCAAAAAAATGTGTGAAATCACTGGTATTTTTATTGTCTGTGATTCCATTTTAAAAGAATATCATATCATTTACCCACATCATGCAGGAAAAAGTAGCAGGCAAATAACAAATGAAATTAACATTCACAAAGTGTCTACTTTAAGTAATCTTCTAGTTGCTTGGAGAATACTGCATGCATCTGAAAGAAAGCTGGGGAGCATTTCTACCAGAAAATGCATGGCTAACTTCAATTTTGCTCTGTGTGTGAAAGAGAGAGAGGAAGAGAGAAAACAAGCAATTTTTAATGACAGTACTGAAACATTTTACTAACTCAGCACATGAAGAAACAGTTGTCTTGATAACATATATTCAGAATAGATACAGACAAGTTTCAGATACTGTAAGACATCTGTCACAATAGCTAATTTCTAACAATGCTTGTTCTACCACAGCAAGCTTGCCAAAAAGATGTATTCAGCAGCATCGGTATGGTCTTTCTTGACAAAGGAGAGGGGCTGGGAGGGACCTAAGCCAACGTATGGTACTAGAAACATAGACACAGGAACTCCAAAGTGATTTAGTACATGATCTTACATTTTGTTTTATTTATTTTAAAGACAAGAGTAGCATTCATAATTAATATTGCAGTCTGATTTCTTATGGCTTTCTCTAAAGATAAATATGAGTTCACAAGGTCAGTGGCAAACGAAATCATTTACCCTGCAGATGTGGAGGCCCTTTGACTTTTTTTTTACTAACCAGTAAGGTCTTGGAATTGTGAAGGAAAATGGCTGCGGTGTCTAGCCACCAACCTTTTTGTGTAAATAAAAACAATTTAAAAAAACAAAAGACCTAATTTACCTGAGATTGAACAGACCAGTGATGAAATAAAACAATGGCATGGAAAGACAAAGAGATATTCAGAATCCAAACAATGAACCATGCTTCTCTTTGGTCTTGTTTAAGTGCTTCAACACCTGCTTGAGTGCTGAGGGGGAAAGTGTCTGAGACAACCCTTCTCACATCCATACATGAGCCAAAGGCTTCTATGTCCCATGTTACTACTTCAGAATGTGAAGGGAAATGGATAGGGAGAAGGGAGTGGAGAGTGCTTGCTCTAGAGTCTGTTCAGCATGGCTTAGGCACTTTGAGGACAGTGGAATGACTTGAGGAGAGTATTGATGTCAGTGTGTTAAGTGTGACCTGGGCTAGAAAACTTCACTGGCTGAAGCACAGCACCAGCTTTCAGAGATGTTCGATTTAGTTCCCCCTGTGGCAAAGCATCAAAAACAGCTGCTGCCTTTGTGATAGAATGAGAATTTTCAGTTCTTTGAGATTTACTTAAATAGGCTCAACTAGTAGTTGCTGAATTTGCATGGGATGAGTAGGACACTCTCCCTAGAAAATAATAAATTTCTCAGCACTGCTATGCTATACCCAAGCATTGATTCAGAGATAAAGAGTGCTCTGGATCATTAAAGTCTTCGGGGGGAGACACTTATCTTGCTTTAAATGAAAGCTATGGATAAAACCTACTGACATTATCTGGAAGAGTAAAGCCTGCCTTTTCTTTCCTCTAGGAAGCCCTTGGCAGCTGATATTTGAAAGAACATGTCTTATTTGCAGATCCAGCCTGAAATAAGTTGCATCTTTATCAGCTGGTTCTGACTTGTAGATCAGTCAGACTTCCTCAGCCTCCACATTGAAATTGGTAGAAACTTATGGTTGAAGTTATTGTGAAGAAGCAAGGACTAGCATACCAGAATAAGAATGGGTGGTAAGGAGTTCAAAATAAATATATTTCTTCTCTTTCATAATATTTTTTTCCTTATTATGAGAGATGCTACTAAAAGGCACAGAGTTCACAAGCTCACTGCCTTAACCATGGTGCATATTTTTTTTCTTCTTACCTGAAAGATGATAAATATATTTTTAAATTTCTTATTCAGGAAAGTTCTGAGATATTTGCCTAGACTTAGTTCCACTGAGCAAGTGCACTAAAGAAGTTCCGTTGAAGTAAACCACTTAATTTAGATATACAATTAAGTGTCTCAGTTTGCTCTCCTTTTTGTTGTCAGTAGAAAGTGTGTATTTGCTTCCAAATCTCTTTCATGTATTCAGGAAACTTTTATTGTTCCCAGGTCAGGGACAAGCAATGCTAGTTCTGGCAGACAAACCTCTATTCTCTTACAAGACAGCGAGACCAAGATGGCATGATGCTCTCATAGCAGCGACTAGAGAGACCAAGACAAATGCAAAAACTCCAGGATCAGCTCTTGAGATGACAAGCTAGATATCTGATCATCGGGCTTTGTGTTCAAAATATGTCTGTCTACATATGTGAGTTTGTGTATGTACTAGCAAGTCAAAATCTCCAGTAGAATTTTGCTTATCTTATGCAGTTACTGAATACCTATAGTGCTGTATTGAGAAGCCCTCTGTATCTGTGTCTGCAAAAGGCAACAAAGATAATGGTGAGAGAGAGTTCCTCCCACCCTACTAGCATCAAGGGATGCCACATATTTTTATAATACTAATTAGCTCCTGCACAGCACTGGGGAAGCATCCTTACTTTATGCCTTTATTGTAGATAGAGACTGAAACCTGCATTTTACAGATGGAGAAACTGGGTGCAGCAGAAAAATAAATTACTTCCCCAAGGCAAGGCAGTAATTTAGCATGATACATAGCAGGCATATGCAGGATTTCTGGATCTCCAGGGCTATGGCTAACATTCAGGCCACCACACTCTCTCACACACTGCAGAAAGAGGTGCGCAGGACCCAGCTGCAGCAGTATACTGGAAACCAAATGTCTATCCTGCAAGCACTTTTAGGACAGCTGAAGATGGCACCGGGCAGAAAGAAAGTTATTTAGTCAAAGCAGCCTATGCACTTGGTCGTTGGCTTCAAAGGGGCTGGGGAGGTCCTCTACCAGAGCACCATACACTCTCGTGTGGTTTCAGATCTCTGTATGGCAACTGTCAGATCAAATCTCCTCTTTCAAGTTAAGTGTATGGCTAATTCCCAAAGTAATATGACCCTTGCTTAGATTCTGATGCATTTAACTTCTACCAGCATCTGAGGGCAGATGAGTCACTTCTTCCACAGTTCTGAGTGATGTCAGCTGTGTAAGTCATGTGTGATTTACCTTCCAAATGATCTCTTATTTATGCCAGTGATTGAATTAAAACAGAAAAGCTCTGCTTCCATGCAAGGACTGACATAACCCTTCCAAGGGCAGATGTGCTCAACAACAAATGGCTATTGCAAGCCAATCAACAAAAACATTAATAATAATGACTAATAATTATTGTCAATAATTATAAAAAGATAATTCAAGAAAATTAAAGAGGCCACTATTCACACTGAGTGAACACTGCTTCCTGCTTTGGATGGAAATGCATGTGAGGTTGTTCCTTCTCCTTAATGTACAATTGCCTTATTTAACATACATAGTCTATGGCTTATAATAAAAGTTGTGTAGTCTGCAGCTTTTAAATCTTTACATCCATTCAGAGGCATCTACTGGATGTGACTATGTACAAAAAAAGGAATGGAGGAATCTTGGGGTGGAGGGAAGAGAAAGAGGCAGTCAGAAGGGAACGGGAAGCAAAGGGGCTCCTAGTGAGCAGTAGAGAGTAGAGGTGGGGAGGGCTGCGTGATGGATGGCAAGATTGTAAATCCCCATTGGGCAAAAGAGAAATCCTTTGCAGGACTGTTCTTGCCCATCTAACAGTCTGCAGCTATTACTTCTTGAACATGTCTTGCAGGGACCCTGGTAGGTATTTGATGACTGTGTCTAGAATGCTCTCTTCTTCCTCCTCATCTTCATCCCCACACCCAGGAGGGATCGCCTTCTTTGGGCGTGTCAGACTGCCTTCAGCATTAGCTTCCAGTGCAGCCTGGGCCTCTGCTTCCTTTTCTTCCTTCTTCTTTATCCCATACTGCAGGTGAGAGATAACACATTGTCAGTCACTCATTGAACAGGATGACTGATTAAGCCAGCCATCACACATGATGTCTCATATTCTGCAGTATGAACATCGCTATTAATATTCTGCTTTTACTTTTTTTACACAGACACCCAAATTATCAATCCTAACAACTTCTGCAGTACAGCCCAGTGGATGGACAGCTCTCACAAGACAAGATGGCCAGATGCTCAGGTAACTCAGAAAAAAGCACAGGAGAGAATTTAGGGCTATATAGCTGCAGGCCTAGCAAAGACAATACAAGCTCTGTCTTAGTAAAGTTTTGGGGTGGTATTCTACTGATGTTGATCCTCCACTTCTCTGTTAACAAGTCTGATGCTCAAGTCCATCATGCACATGATTTTGAAATTCCATCTGCAGCATTTTATAGTAAAGGCTTATGGAAGTGGCAAAACTTCACAAAAAAAAAAAAATTATCAAGACAGGCAGATTGCAGTGAAAATAACACCGTTTTAGACACTCTCATGCAGGAGATATCTTACACAACCTCATCCCCATTCTCTTGGTATAAATGGGATAGGAAGACCCCTTAGTGAAAATAAACTTTAATGAGAAACTCTGTCTGTATTTGCACAGTGAACTGTGCACTTCTGGGGGTAAAGCTGACTTATACTCTCTGAAGAGAAACGTTCTTCAGCCTCTGAATAGAACGGATACCTGAAATTTGCTACTCCCATTGAGAATTAAAGGCATACCACTAAGACTTTACATGAGTAACCGGAATCTCATTTTATGGTTTTATATTCAAGATGCTAGACTTAATAGAGGAGTAATGATATGGCTGACTGAATCAGACTAGGGAGAGAAGTGCTGTAGTATCTCAGCTCCCACTGTGTCTAGGACTTTCTTTCCAATTGCTAGTTTGAAGGCATGTCCAAGGAAAATAATTTCTGCACCACCAACCCTCATCACTCCTCAGCCTTCATACATTTCAGTAATTCTCAGGTCTTGCTGCTATTTCCATAAGTGACTGCCAGAAATTTTGAAGATAATGGTAATACACAATTAAAAAAAAAAAAGTAAACTCAAACTGTCACATGCAAATCTACAGCAAGAAGGATACCTGCAAGCTACCCTCTTTATCACTTACAATCATTTCACTTCAGCTACATTAGGGAGGCATGTGACCTTTGTGAGGAAGAGGAAAGACGCTGAGGTTTGCTTTAGCAGTTATCAGCTTCAAAATTATTGCTCTGTAAAAACCACTCCTTTATTTATGCCTAAATTTCAATTAAAGTACCAAATGGAATTAAGATTGCTCTCAGCACATCAAAACCACAAAGTAACTAACCTAAACCCACGCAAATGCCAGCAAAACATTTTGCATGAAAAAGTTTGAAAATAACTTTGAAAAGAAAATCTTATATGATTTCAAAAACATCAAAGAATTATGTTGGTACAAAGTACTCAGTATTTTCTAGTGTCAATAGTGTGGTACTGCTGAATAGACATTAAGTAGATGCTCTTTTCATTATTTTATATTTTCATTTTTTCCACTAGTAATAGTCCAAATTGTTTACCAGTAAAGCAAAAAATGTGATGCTGCTGTCAATACTTTCTGATTTCAAGGGGCTCTTGGGCTTGACAAGAAACTTGTCAAGAAACTAAACATTTCTGAGCAAAAGCAATATTTTTGCTTCTTTTCTCCATCATCATTAAGATTTAGGATGACAGCCTACAAGGTTGAAACCAGTAGCTTCAAAAACCCCTAGTTCTCTAAATCAATTGTTCCAAGCAAAAATGTTCATCAAGGACATCTGTCTTATGATTTTTATACCTAGTGGATGCCAGTCACACCAGATTTCATGGTAGAGATGTTCAAGACATATGATGTCTCCATTTACATGTGAAGCAAAAGAAGTGTGTGATCAACTTGTAGAGCTGAACACCACAAAGATCCAACATAGGCCAGCAACCACGGCAGAGGAATGACATACACTGCTAGGCTGTGGACAGTCTGTATGGCTGACTGATACTCAGTCTCCCTCTCAAGTCACACATAGATGTCTCTAGGTAATTCCTAGTGTAATTTATCTACAGATCTTCCTTTGCCAGCTGGAGAAGAGCTGTGGTGGCGACAGCACAAATCATAGTAATTACATGGGTCTCATGCACACTTTCAAATCTTCCATCTCCAAACAAGCATCAGCTTATGGCAGGTTGATCCTCCAGCTCATGAACTTGTTGAACAAACAACCAGGCCACAGGAAACTGTGGAACAAAAACAACCACTCAAGCACTACTGTGTGCTAGGACAGAGGGAATGTCAAAAGATTATATGACGGAATTAGCACTGTACTTGACAGCCTTTGGCCTGTGCTGACACGTTTCCTTAGGAAGTCTCTACTGATTCCCCTCAGAGAAATGCACAGTGCTAGACAGACCTTAGCTCACACAAGATACCACCAATCTTATGGGGCAGCTGCAGAATGGGACAATACATGGCCTGGAAAGATATATTTTGCTGTAAAAAGGCATTAAGGAAAACTGGATTCTATTGTTCCAGCTTACTGGCACAAATATCAAGTAGAGAAAATAATTTTCCTTAGTTCCTATCCATAGTGATGCTACAACATGTATAAACAAGCCATTTCCCTTTAGTACATATGTAACACCCAAATACAAATTTATCTTGGACAAAAGTATTCTCTTGCAGAAAGATGACATTGCATCAAAGGCAATTTTTATAAGAAAGGATCAGTTTTGAGTATTCAGTGTTATCATTTAAACTTCGTGGTATTTTCTAATGCTTTACATTAATCAAAATGTAATGCTGTGATGATTCACAGGTAAAAGAAATGACATTTTTCAGAGGAAACAAAATTATAGAAAGGAAAGTCTTAATATAAAAAAAATTTCTAAAAACCATCTTAGTATCATCACATTAAATCTTTCAGTTACCTGGACTTGTGCAAGGCATTTGACACTGTCCCACACGACATCCTTCTCTCTAAACTGGAGAGACATGGGTTTGATGGACGGACCACTCAGTGGATAAGGAATTGGCTGGACGGCTGCACTAGAGAGTGGTGGTCAATGGCTCAATACCCAAGTGGAGACCAGTCATGAGTGGTGACCCTCAGGGGTCCATGTTGGGCCCGGCCGTGTTCAACGTCTTTGTCGGCGACATGGACAATGGGATAGAGTGCACCCTCAGCATGTTCGCCGACGACACCAAGCTCTGTGGTGCTGTCGACATGCTGGAAGGGAGGGATGGCATCCAGAGGGACCTTGAAGGCTGGAGAGGTGGGCCCATGCAAACCTCATGAAGTTCAACCAGGCCAAGTGCAAGGTCCTGCACGTGGGTCGTGGCAATCCCAGGCACAAATACAGACGAAGTGGAGAATGGATCAAGACTAGCCCTGAGGAGGATACTTGGGAGTGATGGTGGATGAGAAGCTCAACATGAGCAGGTAATGCACCCTTGTGACCCAGAAGGCCAACCGCATCCTGGGCTGCATCAAGAGTATGGCCAGCAGGTCGAGGGAGGTGATTCTACCCCTCTACTCTGCCCTGGTGAGACCCCACCTGGAGTACTGCATCCAGTTCTGGAGCCCCCAACATAAGAAGGACATGGACCAGTTGGAGAGGGTCCAGAGGAGGGCCACAAAGATGATCAGAGGGCTGAAGCACCTCTCCTATGAAGACAGGCTGAGAGCGTTGGGGCTGTTCAGCCTGGAGGAGGCTCCAGGGAGACCTCAGAGCAGTCTTCCAGTACCTCAAGGGGGCCTACAGGAAAGATGGGGACTGTTCAGTAGGGCCTGTTGTGACAGGACTAGGGGTAATAGTTTCAAAATAGAAGGAGGTAGATCTAGATTAGATATTAGGAAAAACATTTTTACACTGAGGGTTGTGGAACACTGGAATAGGTTGCCCAGAGAGGTGGTAGATGCCCCATCCCTGGAAACATTCAAGCCAGGTTGGATGAGGTTCAGCAACCGGATCTAGTTGGAGATGTCCCTGCTCCTTGCAGGGTAGTTGGACTACATGACCTCTGAAGGTCCCTTCTAACCCAAACTATTCTATGATTTGATGATTCTAAGTCAACAAATAATTTAAAAAATATAACTAAAAATAATGATTCTTTTTAGTGCTCTGGCTTTCTTGAGGACGGAAATACTGCATTATCTCAAAACAATTTTGAAGCATGAGAACAATTTCATTTTTTTTCAAGATCCTACTCCACAAAATTTAGTATCAGAGGTGGCCTCTGTATCATTATCTGCTTGGTCTTCAGTCATGCCACCACATAGTTAATAATGTAGAATTCTGGACGTAACCCAGCAAGATATTGAAACTTTTTAAGTATGGGAACCACTTTGTTGCTCCTGAAGTCATTACTGTCCTGTGACATTAAGGTTGTTTTCACTGGGTGAAATACTGGTGAGCCAGAGTCATCAGTCATCAGGTGGAAAGAGTAGGGAAAAAATACTATCATCCTTGGTTTACCCCACACTTACTCACTTCATGTCTAGAAAAGACTAGACTAACAACTTCCTCCCCATCTCTTTCCTTTCCCTACTCCTTTTGCTTTCCCTAGGAAGCCAAAGTAAGTGTGTCATCAGATTTGGAACTGACTCCTTAGGAACAACAAGTGATTTATTTGGAGAAGCTAAAGAAATGCAGAAGTTTTCTGGAAGTGTCTTGGTTCTTGCTAGAATAGAGTTAATTTTCACCTAAGTTGGGAGAGGAACTGGAGCTGGTGGCACCTGTGGCTGGGGGACACAGCTGAAATAGTTTACTAATTAGCCAACTGCTGGGATAAGTTTACCAAATTAGCCAAAGAGTTATTTCATTCCATGTGACATCATGCTCAGTATATAAGTAAGCAGGTGCTGAGGTAGCTCCTACTACTTAGTAGGAAGCTGGGTATCAGAATCTGCTGTGAGCTATTGCACTGTAAATTACATGCTTCAGTATTTTCTGTTATTGGGTTTTGTTTGTTTGTTTTCCATCTGTGTTTTCTTTTGTTCTTTTAAATGGTTTGGTTTTTTTTTTATCTCAACCCATGAGTTTTGCCACCTTTTCTTTAACAATTCTCCTCCCTGCCCCACTGGAGGGTGGGGGGAGTGAGCGAGAGACTGTATAGCTTGGTCCTGAGAGGTGCTAAACTATGACGGGGGGTACAAAGACAACTCAAAGACTGTATGGTGGGACCAGAAGAAGATTATCAGTGCAGAGGATCCTGGAGTCCAAGAATAAATTGCTGCCAAGGTGAACGTGTTTCCCATTGACGTGCCAGGCAGGATGCCCTTAGGACTGCCATACTCTGGATGGGGATTCAAAAGACCATCAGAGTGGTCTTGCTGACCTTAACAGGTTGGGTTGACCATAACACAATAACCAGAGCATTATGCTACTAATATTTACCACAACTGTATACTGCTAAGATTATTATAGTTACTCACATAATTGTACATGCTATTGCCATGGTTGAACTAACACATTTTACAGTCTCAATAAACTGTTAAATATCACTATGTATTTACTTCATATAGTCACAGCTTCTTTAATCATTGGATATTTTCACTGAACACTTTTCTTCCCTCCTCATACCTGGATAAGCAGGGAATGAGGACTGGTGCTCTTGGTACTACACACCTGTCCTGCAGCCCAGGCTTGCAGCATCAGCTGCTGGGAATGTAAAGAAGATAAACAAAGGCATGTTTCAGTCCTTGGAACAAAGAAAGAAACCATATTCCCTTGGCTAGCTTGACATGTTTGCAAGTCTAACTAACACAAGTTTCAGCTGTCTTAGGGTGTGCATGTGAAGCAGCGGGATGTGAGTAAGTGCCGTAATGTCTTGCCAAGATAATCTCATGCAGGTCTGGATAGCAGGAATTTTGTAATGAAACAGTATGTTCTAGACAGACCTGTCTGGCCAGCACTTCTTGTGGCTGGTAGCAGCTGTCAGCCAAGTGTCTTCCATAGTGCTGCATCTGGGTGACTGACATCTGGAAGTATGCATATAGGCACCCTGTAACACAGCTGTGCATCACCAATGGTGCTAGGAATTGTTCATGGCTGGTTGTTTTCACTGTGGATAACTGGTAACATTGCTCTTCTTTCACTCAGGAAACAGCTCTTCCTCCCAAGGTGCTCTGAGAGCCTGAAATTGGTCTTCAGTCATCATCCCAAGAAATAATACTGCATATCAGCTAACACTTAGTTTCTGAGAAAAGGTTGGTATATGAATGATACTGGTTACATTTCTCTTCAGGGAATTTTTCTCCTCAGTGGTCTTGTGTAGCTGGAAGTGGTACTTTCATTTGTCCTTTTGGGCTTCATTTATTATGTGTGCTTAATTATTTTTTTCCTTCCATTACCAAAGAGAACACCAGCCCAATTAAGATCTTCCCATCATTACCTCATGGAACCTTCTGCCAGCACTATGTGTAGGACGAGAACAAATTGAGAGCAATAAGTAGCGTTTAGCATTGACCTTTAGCTCCACAACTGTTAAGAGTCTGGGGTACAGAAAAAGTCTTAATGTGTATTTCATTTATATGATTTCTTTGGTGTCTCTGTGAGTGAATAGGCTGCTTAAGCATACCTTTGGCTTTAAGTTTCAGGTGAAGATGAGGCAGTTTTCAGTCAGAGACTTAGGAAAGCATCTCCCATTCTGATGGACTATGGTCTGTTTTTCTCTTTCTACTGATGCTACAGTATTGCTTACAGATCTTCCTGTGGTGAGAGTGCTGCTGTGTGTTCATGTGGCAATGGAAACAGTGTATTTTTCTTCCCCTGTGTCTATTGCCTCCAAGCCCCTGAATTGGGGATGTTGCAGAATGAGAGAAGGATTTTCCTACAGGAAATGACAGTACTGAAACCCAAAGCCCCAAGTACTTTGTTCTCAGCACACAGAGCCTGCTTTGATGCAGATCTGTCCAGCAATGTGCAGTGGCTCCTCTTCCACCTGAACTTAGGCATGTCTTGATTTCATTTGTGTGTGAACTTTGGCATTTGTTTGGGTTTTTTAAATTATTTTTGTTGGTCTACTTATCTTTCTGATCAGTTCATTTATCCCTGGCTTGATGTTCAAGGAGTTGCTACAAAATTGCTACTCTGCAAAGGCAGAGCTATGGATATATGAGCAGTTTCTGCTTCATGCCTCCTCTCTCCTTGAACACTTTCCCAAGCTATGTCCTTGGGGGCTATCAGAATTTTTCAGCCAGCTTGCCTGCAGAGGTTATTTGTAGACATGGCTTCTGTGTTTTGAGTCCTTTACCCCATCTTAAGGCTCCATCTCCCCATAAGTTCCTTGTGGCTGCATGTGCCTTGCTCCTCTCCGGTAGCTTAGGCTTCCAGTTCTGTCAAAATCACAGCAGCTTTTCACTCATCACCTATGTTGGTTCAGGTGTTCCAGTATGCATTTCAGTCTTTGCTCCCTTTCTTTCAGAGGGTACCCAATGGCAGGTACACAGAGGCCTGCATTTTCAGCTTGCACCACACGCACAGATCAGATGCAGATGTGGAATTTGAAGGTCTCATCTGCTTTTCATCTGCCTCCCATCAACAGCATCTTCTGGGGACACTGGGGGAATCTGACAGTCATTTCGTTCTCTCCCACGGCAACATTGCTGCCTGAGAACCACACAAATGTTTTCTGCTCTGATTGGCTGCAGGATTGCAACACATTCCTATGGGAATACCCATTGCCCCCAGCATCCAAGAGCAGCCCTGCCCAAATCAATAGATTTGAAAGTTGCTTTTCTACTGACCCACAATGGAGATAGTGGAAGACAAAGCACTGCTCTGCTGTACAGATCTGACCTGTACTCAGTGAGCCTTGATACTTTACCTTGATTGGAAGCATCGTCTCTGTCCAATGCTTGCTTGTTTGTGTAACTGAAAAACTGAGCTGCGTCTGGTTCCTGCTGCAGAGGACACTGCGAATTTTCCGCAAGCTCAGATCAAGTGGAATCTTTTCATTGGTCTCAATGGAGGTGGGACCCGACACATACAGTTAAAAGAGAGAGATGTGAAATATGTTTTGGCTTGATCCAGTATGGATGCTGACTCTATGCTGAAGTGAATTTGCCATTCTGCTTACTGCTCAACTGCCTGGACTATGCTAGATTGTCGCAATCAAAATGCTTCTTTACTACATTCAAGAGGTGTGAACTACAATTTTACTCCTCTTTAAGAAGCCAGATTGTATGAGAAAGAATAGGCATAGTTATCACATACTGTGAATGTTTCAGAATACTCAGCAGAGTTATATTAGAGTATTCTCTTTTTCTTTGTGTTGCAAATACATTAATTTGCTTCCTCTTGTGTATGCAGCATCCACATTAAAACAATGCCTTACTGCACATGTGGTCAGCCTCAGTGAGAGGGACTCAGGTTTAGAAAGTTTCAGGAGCCAAGGTAATTAAATTGCTGCTGAATAGCAAAGAGTTCCATCTTGTAACCAGAGAAGAAATCTCCAGAGTAAGCAGAGAATATCTGACTCATGAAGAAGAGCATAGGATCAGAGGCTCCAAAATATTGATTTTAGGTACCTGGAGGGTTGACTGAAATCACCACACTGACTCATGATCACAGGGCAGAAGATAAGTACTTTCCATATTGTACTCTTAAGTCTACTAGGTCCTTTGGAAAATCTCTCCCCCAGAACCTGACTTGCAGCTTCAATTAGGAAAATGTGGGTTAATTCTACTCTTCAAAGTAGCTGAGATAGGATAAGAAGAAAGAAAATATGCATATTCCACACTAACAATTACAGTTTAATTGCTTATAGGTTACAGTGAAAATTTAGTTTTGCTCTATGATCACCAGGATGGGATCAAGCTGCAGAACATTCCCACGAAAGAGGAATTTCCCAGAGGCATTTTCCACTGTTGCAGAGCAAGTGTGCTCCTAGCCAAAGTGGGATATGATTTCTTGTGTTTCCAATATCTGTGTTTAGTTTTTTACAATAAAAACTTCCCAGAAGCCAATGGCAGGGATCCTGGAAATGCACAGATGCAGTAGCTTGTATAAGTTTAGAAGAATCTGTTACAGCTCTGTATCTGACAGTATAAATAGATCCATAGGATGTATCTGTGTTTACGTGTGCACTTTGAAAGATCAGAACACTGAGTATAAGCTGCTCCTCCTCCTTCCTGCCTCCTGCAATCTTTTACTTTGCCAAATGAAAACCTTCCTTTTCGTACAAGGATGATAAAATTAATTCCACAGGATGCTGCAGTAATTTATAGCTATATATAGCTATTTATTTTCCATAGTCTCTGTTTACCATATATTAAAAGCTCTTTTTATCTTCTTTTTTTTTTTTAATTTTTACTTTTGTATTATTTCCTCTTATTTTGAAAACTCTAGTCCAGTAAGTTTAGGCCTGGATTTGCATTTCTACAAGAACCTAATACAAGTGCTCTAGTGGATAAGCAGTGGTTTCCTGCAGGATGTGGAGTCAGCTTTGTCTTACAGTGCAAAGCATGGTGAAGATGCAGATAACTGCCAAAAGGAATACTGTTTGTCCTCTCCAGGGAGATAGGGAACTCATTGACTGCTCATGAGGCTTAGAAATTACTATTATCTTGCATTGCTGGGTTTGTGCTTGCTAGGGTTCATCATTTCATCGCCTTATTAATCACAAGCACTTGGCAGACTGGAGGTTGAAGCCAGCTGAAATTCAGAGGCTGAACCTGAACCCTAAATGGTTGATTCATTGCAAGTTCAGCTCTGAGTAAATAAACTATATGAGCTCTCTACATCTGATCTCTTTGGAAATCTCTGGGAGGCCACTAAAAGTATATTTTTTAAAAAACAGTTTCTGAGTGCCAGTTGTGTTTCCAGCATGTTGCATTCATTTCTCTCTGCACATGTCAGCCCTTGCTATTATGAACTTTAGGTTGTCCTTGGCATTTTACGGTACACTAAAAAGTGCTCTTGAATACGTAGGAGTGTGTTATCAGCAAAAGAAAGTGATAGGTATGAGAGCTCATCACAGCAGATCAAGAAGGAACTTAAAAGCATTCTGGAAATTATATCGTTGTACATGATTGAAATTTATGTTCCCTAATATAGTTACAGGAAAAACTGTAAGGGACAGTTGGATTCAATCATACTCTTCTATTACATAGCAGACTTGACAGAAATGAAAAAGATTAAATTCTATCTAAACAAAGACAACAGATCATAAGTATAGCTTAATTCTTACACAAGCAAAAGAAAAAAACCCAAAATATTAGAAGAGAGACAACTAACAGTCCCAGATATAATAGGAGTACTCATATCACCACTGCTGAGAATCCTGGGGCATAACCTGGAAGGAAAGTAATCTCCTAGAATGACATTTAGGTATGCATCTGCATTTTCTTCCCAGCTTCTGTGTGACCTGTATGGGAGATAATTCATTTCTTCTGAGTGGTCAGAGAACTTAAGTAAGATTTACCCTTCTAAATGGGCTGCAGTGAGAGAATCTGCTCTGAAACACAGCCATTGCTCACAACGATGCCACACTGAAATATTAGCAAGTTGCTCCCACACCATTCTCATAAGAATATTCTGTCCTCAGTAACTCCCCTGGATTGATAGGATGAGTTTGACAGGACATTAAGCTCCCTTAAACTTTTCACTAAGATTTTTTTTTCCTTCAGTAACCTACACCGATGTTTTTTATGCTGACTTTGCTGACAGCACTAGACAATGTAATTCTGCAATTGTAAGAGCTCAGAAAAGACTAGTTAAGTGATTATCTTTAGCCTTTGCTGTGAGACTATTTAATTTTTGTCATCAACTCCCTGGAGACTCTCCTGTGTGGAATAAATCCAACCATACTCCATTGTGGCTAGGATCTAATTAGCACACTCACCCTGACAGTACATCTGTGGAGACCAAGGCATTGCCAGAAGCTCAGAGCCAAGACTCAGTAAAATCAAAGGTAGTTAATCAATTAGCTTCAAACCTTTGACATACGCTTCCCTCTGAAGTACAGAAAGTACTTCTCAATCCCATTAGCCAGCAACAGAGAGGAGAACTCTGACATCAAAATGCTTTAAAAATGGGAAGAACAATTTTGACACCCAAAAGGGCAAGTAAGAAGTGTTTATTCACATGCTGTAGTTCTTCACAGGAACATGAAAAAATGAAAGGCAAGTCACTTATCTTTCTCCAGCCCTTTTTTTTGATCTGGCACACCAGCCTCTCTCTTTTGTAATTCAAGATCATTTTCTTGCTCCCCAAGAGGCTGTGGAGGTCATGTTTGTAGTGGATGAAAGTTGGTAAGGGAGAATATCTGGTGCATCTTAACAATCCTACTTAATAGCACTAATGGTGTTACAGTGCTAGAGGGATCCACTCAGGCTCTATAGCACTGCAAGGTTCGGTTGCTACTACAAATTTGGAGAACTGCTGTCGCCTGTGAACAACAACTGCGTAATAAAGATCCCATCACTGCAACAGCCTGCAGCCAGCTTGGGCTGATGGATCAAAACTCACTAGGAGATGAGGTGCATGTTTCACATTTCTTCCAGGTGGAATCAGTTGTTGACCTTTTCTCATTCTTTCTGTTGACTGGCCATGGTCAGAGAACTGATGGTTAGCATTGTCAGTGATATCTGGGCAGGTACAGATCCCATGAAGCTCACAACCCACATCAAGCTAAGAGCTGTACAGCTAAAGGGAGAGACAAACCTTGTACAGAAGAGCTTGCTGACTCTACTATAAATATCCCATAGGCATGCCTTTGTTGTATGGCTACAAGACAAAGGAGTTTCATCTCATTCCTATAAGCTTCTATTTTCTAAAGTAAGAAAAGGAGCCTTTTCAAGGGAGAACAGTTACTATAATAATTTTCAAAGGTTCTTGAGCTCTTGGTTGTTTTTCTTCCCCTCTCCATATGTGCAGGACCTCATAGCAATTCAGACAGGAGGGAACAGCTGAAATGTTAACTTCTTGGTGGGTGGAGGCATTTATCCTCCAGATAGTAAGTGAGGACAAGAGTGCCACGTCCATTTTCTTTCTCTCTCTCAATCTGATTGGGTGATTTTTTTCTGACACAGCAATGAATGAGATCTTTTGCAGCGGCATGTTGGCTTTTTGTTGTGGCCATTTCAAAAAGCAGCAGCTCTAAGTACTCACTTATGGGATGACTGATACCCAGCCATGCTCTTGATATTTGCCTCAAGCTAGGCAAATGAAGGCTGGATCTATTTTTTATAATATCTGAGTGCTTTGGTATCGTTAATGAGACTTCTAGTACTCTTGGGAAGAGGGAGGGGTGAGAGAGAGAGACCTTACAATCACACCAAAATTGAGCCTTGGTGACGTGAAGTGGCAGGGAGTGTTGGAAAGAAACACATCAGTAATTGAACCTGCACATACACGTGACTATGCACATCAAAAGCATGCTCAACTGGTCATGCTGTTCCATGCCCCTGACCAATATTTAGTACTTTCCCATAATTTTCCCTTCATAAAATATCTGTGCATGCCTAAGAGAGCCATGAACCAGTGGGAATTCTATCACTTCAGAAAATTCCATCTTTTCAGGCTATTAATGAACAGTTATTCTTCAAATGTAAAAAGAGTAATTAAAAAGAACAACTAAGAATACACCTCAATGAGCTTTTTTTGGATCAGATTGGATTTCTTTTCTGGCCAAAGTCTCAGCATCTTTGGGTAAAGAACCTAGTTATGCAAATTGCTGCTAAAATCTGGAATCTTTTCATGTAATACCTTTTGCTGAGAAGCAGGGAGAAAATTCCTTTCAAATCTCCATGTCTGCTGCCACAAAAGAAGTCCTGTGTTACTGGAAGTATCATTTTTACTAATACTAGAGTATTTCAAATACCAAGCAAGTAAACACAAGGGAAGCTAGCACAAATGCGGTGAGGAAAATAGAAACTCTGATACTGGTAGAAGGAATATTGTTGCCTCTGAGAAGCACTAGAAAAAAAAGGACTCTCTGTGTGCAAAACAGAGAAGACAGCAACCAACTTTGCCCAACGTAGCGCCAGGGCAGGACAAGTAAAAAGGACAAGTAGAAATGATGCTCTGTATTTGAGCTGTCCCAGCTCCAGGACTGAAAGGAGATGTCGTGTCATGCCCACTGATAGGCAGCTACTGGCACCATGTCAACAGGTCAAGCAGGTATATTACACTGTGATTACTTTTCAGATCTTGCTTAGCAGATTCTGAGGTGTGTGTTTGAGTTCTGGCACTTGTTGCTCTTTGATGTGCTTTGAGGGTGAAAATCCCCCGTCTGCAGAATTTCTGCCAAAGAGGCTTGTAGAGTGTGGGAGGATAGGAAGTTTGCAGGTTGGCAAAAAACTTGTTGGCAGATTTTTAAGCTGAGCACAAGCTTCTAATTCTGGACTTCTTTCAAGAAGAGTGGGAAATATAGTGAGTGTTTTCTTGCTAACAGAAAATTTTGCTCTTCTTTATGTATTCATACGTTTTGGGCATCCTTACTGGTAACAGCTTGCCTGTTACCTTCCCAGTGTGGCAGGTTCCTCAGCCCCAGTTCCTGCTCTTATTTGACTTGGTTCTCTCCCCAGAAAGAAACCAGTCCCTCCCACTGGTATGTCAGGAGAAAAAAGCGGGAGCCTCAGAGACAGCAGTAAACGGACTGTACGAAGACAGAACAACTAACTGACAGCATGATCACAGCTGGCTCCAGAAGCACCTGCTTGCTCTCCAGATTACCCATCGATATTCCATCACACACCTGCTTCCCAGTGCAGCACAGCAAACCTGAGAACACTATGTTATTATTCAGTAATGCTGTGTGGAAATGTTACTTGCCTGGCTGTTCAGGCTTGTGTTTGGAAAATTACTTTCCGGGGGTGCTAACTTCGTCAGCCTTTATCAGAGCACGTGTGGGGCTCCCAAGAGAAAAAGGTGCCAGCCAGCTTGTGCTGGAGGAGGGACAACAACAGTGCAGTCAATGAAGAACACACAAAGCAGGAAGCTGCTTTGTTTCAATGAATTTATTTAGAAGACATTAACAATATTTTTCCCACTTTGCCCTGTGGCTTTTCCTGCTGGGATATCATCTGGAAAGTGTATTTAAAACAAAAAGCAAAAACTCCAGACACTAAAGCAATTCCCCTCTGCACTATGCTTTAAAAACTCAGCACAAAGGACAAAGCCACACTATTTGGCTTATGTGTCCAGGCCCTGGTAGCAGGGCTCTACAGCGGTGGCCTCTGTGAGAAGAGGTACGGGGCTGCCCTGTGCCAGACACAGCCAGTTCCAGCTCCAGAGAGAGACATGCACTGCGAATTGGTATAAAGCCATGATTAAGAGGAATTAAGCTGACTTTTAGCAAGATGTTCTCCCATTTGGGGCACTCCTCCCCACAAAGGATTTGTAATGAACCTGGTAAAAGAAGAGGCTCCCTATAAGTGCCCTGCTCAATTTGATAGCTACAAATTAAGCATCTGTTCTAAGCTTTTCTAGCCACTGGTGAGAGACAACAGCTCAGGTGGAGACAATGAACAGTTTGATAACTAAAGCTTGATAAAGCAAACCCACTTCATGAAACTGGTTATCTCTAAAATGATAGCAAAATATTCTCAGGGCTCCCTCCTTAGCTGAATTCATTTCCCTCTCACTCCGAACTCGAGGTCTCCATTGCGAAGCTCTTTAGTTTTTTCAAAATAGATACTTAATTACTCATTCTCATTCTGACCAATTCACTAAAATTAGAAAGCAGCAAGGTTCCTCTTCCTTTTTCTCCCCCTCTCTCTCTCTGAACCTCCCTTCCCTTAGGCATAATCAATTCCTTCTGCAGAAATTGAAACAGCCTGAGAATACATTTGGGTTCTGCTAATGAAAGCTGACAACAGTTGTGAGATTCACCGTAGCATGTCCCAACTAGTTCCAATGTATATTATATGAGAAACTATAATTTCACAGCT
Organism: Ardeotis arabs; assembly: GCA_011801015.1. NCBI lineage: Eukaryota > Metazoa > Chordata > Aves > Otidiformes > Otididae > Ardeotis > Ardeotis arabs. The sequence goes on from JAAGAY010131441.1 coordinate 51,083, forward strand.
AACAGCTAGGACAAAGAAAAAAAGAGTCCAAAGGCCAAACTACATTTATTTAGTGTTGATTGAATGGACTTCTTGGCTTACTCACACATGGATTCAATTTAGATGTAGTTTCAGGATAATCTTCCTGCAATTCTCATTTCCTTACGACAAGACTTTTTGTTGCATGATAGATCTTAGCTCTTTTTAAATGTGAGGCCTATCCCTTTAAGGAACCGAAAATCAGCTTCATTAGGTCCTGTTCTTGCCCTCTTTGGGAAAAGGAAGATATGTCTCCCCTGACTAATATGAAAGACCTTCTACAGAGCTAATGCCTTCCCAGTCAGGATGATAATACTCACTACCTGCCCCTTAATTGAGAGATCATGCACAAAATGATCATTTCAGCTGGGGAATGTGCAGCAGGAATAGATGAGCTCTTGAGATGTCAAGTCTTATGCCCCACATCACTAACTATCCTTGCTTCCCTCAGTGACTTGTGGACCTTATTGAGTGATGCTGCTTCACTGGAGAGCTCCTGCAGGGAAAAGTTCAAGGAACAAGCTTTAGCTGTTTTTCTCTGTGCATCCTGAGCCACAGTGCAGTAGGGTCATCTGCTAGCAGCTCTTTTCTTTGGGTACCGGTCTGCCACTACTACTGTCCTGCAATCTAAGGCCCTCCCAGGCTTCCTTGTGAGGGGAGCTAGTGGATCTTAAGCTTTGAATGGGTACTTAAATCTCATCGGCCAGTCAGAGTTCTGGAGAGCATTTTCAGTTTCTGGGGAAAATTAAGATTTTGCTTCAAGAATGAGATTTCATCAGGTATCACTTTATAACAGTCTGAAGAAATGAAGCCAGTAGTTGTGCGTTGAGACAATCTATTAAATTGAACACCATACCTTTATTGTAGCAGAGATGGGGAAACAGCAGATAGGGGGACAAACTGGAAGAGAAAGGAGCCTTGGGCAAAGTGTGTGGAGGTCCATAGTTGATGGAGTCAAGTGCAGAAGGATAGAGCACAATGCTGCGTAAATATCTCATCCCCATAGTATTTTTTGATAGGTAGTATCTAGAAAACTACAATGAATTTGTTCGTCCTCCAGCCAATATCTTCAACTTGTCACAGCCTTATCCCAGTACGCCAAGTTCTTTGCAGCCCTGTCACATCTCTAGCAACACCTTCCTTCACTGCAGAAGATTAAAATCATAACATAGTCTTCTGGTGGGCTTTGAGCAGAATAGTTTTGCTGTGGTTTGAACAATGGACCCTATTCAGGGTCTTTCCTTTTTGTTTTCCAGTGTGACACAAGACCCAGACATATCATCTAGAGTCAGGATGAATCAGGATTTCTCTGCTTTTGTCTTTCAAAAGTGTTCCTAAAGAAACTCAAAGAGATTTTGGGCAAAACTTCCAATGAGGAGAGGAGAAGAGAGGAGAGGAGGGAAGGGGAGGGAAGATACAGCCCAGACTTGCTCTCTTCTTTATATGTAATAGAGATAAGTCGCAGTTTGAGCTTATAAGAAAGGAAGGAAAAAGCGCCAAGCAAAATGAATAGCAGAAATGCAATGGTACAGCAGAACTGTAATACTGTGTTACATCAAGGGTCCAGTTAGGCAGCCAGTAGTTGCTGCTTTGAGAAGGATTGTAATAATTGGAGTAATATTAAGTGCTCTTGCCTCTGACATCAACTACTTTCCAACATCAGCAGTTTAGGGATATCAGGAAACCAAGCTTGCCTTTGGGCTGTCACATTCAGCTGTTCTCCGTGAATGGATATAATGTTTCTTTTTTTTTTGTCCTGTTACATTTTTGCATTTCCAATTCTGTTGAAAGACTACAGATAGGCTTGGAAATGAATGCAACCTGCACATAGAGCACTGCAACACACCTGAAAATCTGACAAGGATTTAATAATGCCTGCAAAATCCTATATGCTGATGAGTTGCTAGGGTGACTTGCCAAATCCTACCTTTAGTGGGCATCTCTGTGAGAATTTGCTGAGATGGATGCAAATGTCATACATTTGTCTCGATTTCCATGTTGCAGCATTGCACCTTGGATGCATTTTCAATTACAACTAGAGACTGAACTACTGTGTTAAGATTAAATTCCAGAGAGATGGAAGAGGGCATGGGTGTTGTGGCTGGAAGTGACCATTCTCTAGTCTGAAGGAGCACTTCTTCACTAAAAAAAAGTTATTATTCAACCAAATATAGCACACTAAGGTACTCTGCTAATTGTTCATTATATATATTTAGACTTATGCAAACAACTATCTTTACAGCTACATGGAATCAGAAGTCTGCCTTTATTCAGACTGAGCAAAGAAGCTGAGTCCTGGAGGATATGCCTGCTAACTGGCTTCTCTTGTTCAAAGATGTAGTGTACAGTTGGGACAGCATACACTTAGAGGAACATTTTTGTGCATGGTCTTCCCATTCTGTGTGTTTTTACTTTTCAATGCCTTTTAAAAAATAAAGTGACTCTTCAATACTTAGTGAAATCAGTTCTCTACAATCCCTTGTTTAGCTTCTTTCTCTCTCTTCCAGGCGAAACTGAAATGTAGTAAGAATATTCTTCTAGTGTGTGCATGTCATGACTACTGGTAATTTACAACTGGCAAACAAAAAGCTCAGAAACCTGTCAGCTTATTGTTATGTTTTAGAAGTGTATATAATTACAGAATAGAAGAAAAATATCTTGACATTTCATGAAATACATATCAGGTAAACATAAAATATATCTATATTTTATATGCTGGTCTTTATGATTGAGCTAAACATTGCTATCATAATGAGACTTTACTAAGTTTACTTACACTGGTTTGAAGATACAGATTAGAGCTGAGTTTCTAATTTTCCATTCTGTGAATGTATCAGATGTACTTATTTCTATGCCACGCTTACCCTTTTCTGAGTTAACCACATCCAAGCCCTTTATCAATTTACATTTTATAAATCTCAAAGTCACTGGAGCTATATTTTATTTATTAGTTTGTGTCCTCGAATCATAATACAAACTTACATTTCTTAATATAAGATTACCTTTTCAACTGTGATTTCAAGATAACTTAATGCTCCTAAAAAGATCAATCCATCCCAATTAATAGTAATTAAAGTCTCTCACTGATTTACCTCAGCAGGGGATCAGGCTTGAGAATGCCTTGTTTCCTCTCCTCATCTCTATTAAATTGAATAAATTTTATAAATATTACGTCAGAGCATTTGCACAAGGGAGTCTGTTTTGCCAAGTCTAAAGTACATGAGTACTTGGCTTTTCTCCATATCACATGACTAGTGACTCACTCAGATTTCTTTTCTTATTACATTATTGAAAACCAGTGGGATTACCTTCTAATGCTGAAAAGCCATACAGTTAAGCAGAGACAGGAATTAAAGGAATATAGATTTCTTTTCAGCTTTGACACTAAACTGCTGTGTCATCTTGATGATGTCACTTGATCCAGTCTGCCCCTTTGTTCTTTGCATTTCTCTGCTGTCCTGAGCTCTTTATAAGCAGTTATTTAGACCTCATATTGCACCACAGAATTCAATGGTAATTTTGCTATTGGCTTTAACAAAAATTTAAAGGGCATGACGCTTTTGCTGTTTTGGAAGAAACTCTCCATGTTTGATTTTTTTCCTCCCTGGCTGAAATTGTTCTTCATTAAAAAAAAAATGAAGCTATACTATAAGAAAATGAGCTCCAAACACAGGCTGAATTGATCTGTTTTACTAAAATTAAGACATTCCACTTACACTGGTCTTTTCACTTGCTCTCAAAATGGGACCTCATTTTAAGAGCTATTTCAATACCACAGAAAAATATTTCCAGAGATGTTAGGACTATTTCATCAGGCCAGAAACATTCAGCTCCTCCATTATTAGATGAATTCTGTTACAAATTAATGTATTTTTTTCAAAGTTAGTGTTTTCAGCAACACTTTCTTCTCTGACAATTGGTTGAAGGGACCTTCAGAGCTATCACAGCAAACATCCTTCTCCCCTAACAGTGATTTTGCTTCAGGGTTATAATGCTCCATTGACCAAATCAGAGATACACTTTAGACAATCAGCATAAATTTGTCTAAAATTCATCCTGCAGTGTCTATTCCTCTGGGAGAGGGAAAGAATTTGGTCCATGGAGGTTGCAAGCTTTTACTGCCTTGCTTCTACTCATTCCTGCCAGGAATGGGACAAGAAAGCAACCAGAAATCCACTCAGTTTTCACAAAACTCAGTGACTCAATTCTGGCAGCATCAATCGCTTAGAGGTATCTAAGTGAAGGGAAGTCATTAGCAGGCAGGATTGTGCTCCTACCCTAACATCATCTAAAACAATTAAGTGTTTCATTTTTGTCTTTAATTGTCTGAGAGAATGCAAAGCAATTACCAACTGTAGGAAACATATTTTTATAATCAAGTGCCTTTTTTCCTCCTTTCTTCTTTTTTTTTTTAATATTTTAATAGGGTTCAGCATTGGTTCTGAGTAAAGCTGCTATTTTTGAAAGAACTGGATCTGCCTTTACTCCCATCACCAAACCACAGACTTGATGGCTTTATCTCCTTACTGAAAACATTCACTACGTCTAGGGCCAAGGATTAATAATTTACAAAACTTAGAAGATACCTATTTGACAAGAATTGTGTTTGCAAAACCTTTATTCATTTCATAGATTTTTAAGGCTCATAAATCAGAAGTTATATTGTGCCAAGCCCAAGAATGTCCTGTTATATTATGAACCAAACTTCTACCTGCACGGAAGAACCAGTTCTTCTTTGATGGACGGACCACTCGGTGGATAAGGAATTGGCTGGATGGCTGCACTCAGAGAATGGTGGTCAATGGCTCAATGCCCAAGTGGACACCGGTGACGAGTGGTGTCCCTCAGGGGTCCATGTTGGGCCCGGCCCTGTTCAACGTCTTTGTCGGCGATACGGACAGTGGGATAGAGTGCACCCCCAGCAAGTTCACCGACGACACCAAGCTGTGTGGTGCTGTCAACACACTGGAGGGGAGGGATGCCATCCAGAGGGACCTTGACAGGCTGGAGAGGTGGGCCCATGCAAACCTCATGAAGTTCAACCAGGCCAAATGCAAGGTCCTGCACATGGGTCATGGCAATCCCAGGCACAAATAGAAGCTGGGCGAAGAATGGATCGAGACCAGCCCTGAGGAGAAGGACTTGGGAGTGCTTGTAGATGAGAAGCTCAACATGAGCCGGCAATGCACCCTTGTGGCCCAGAAGGCCAACCGCATCCTGCACTGCATCAAAAGGAGTGTGGCCAGCAGGTCGAGGGAAGTGATTCTACCCCTCTATTCTGCTCCAGTGAGACCCCACCTGGAGTACTGCATCCAGTTCTGGAGCCCCCAACATAAGAAGGACACGGACCAGTTGGAGAGGGTCCAGAGGAGGGCCACGAAGATGATCAGAGGGCTGGAGCACCTCTCCTATGAAAAAGTTGGGGCTGTTCAGCCTGGAGAAGAGGAGGCTCCGGGGAGACCTTAGAGCGGTCTTCTAGTACCTCAATGGGGCCTACAGGAAAGATGGGGAGAGACTGTTCAGTAGGGCATGTTGTGACAGGACTAGGGATAACGGTTTCAAAATAGAGGGAGGTAGATTTAGATTAGATGTTAGGAAAAAATTTTTACACTGAGGGTTGTGGAACACTGGAACAGGTTGCCCAGAGAGGTGGTGGATACCCCATCCCCGAAAACATTCAAGGCCAGGTTGGACGGGGCTCTGAGCAACCTGATCTAGTCCGGGATGTCCTTGCTACTTGCAGGGTGGTTGGACAAAATGAACTTTGAAGGTCCCTTCCAACCCCAACTATTCTACGATTCTATGATTCTGTCTTCCAACCTCACATTGTCAAATGCAGGTTCACTGGTATTATCTGTATTTATTTTTCTGATGTATCCACCTAACTGTCCCAATGTCTAGTAACCACTATAGATTACTATAAGTAACCTAAGCTTGCTCTTTTTACATTAAAATTGTTATATAGCATCATCTTTGTTTGTGAATGATTTTTTAAATTTTTCATCTCATATCCATTGTTTGTGTCTCCTGTACCCATAAAAGAATTTTCAGCGTTATTAACAGCTGTGCATGTAATAGCAGATCAAGATTATTGGAAGTATTCTTTTCATTTTCATTTTATTGACTTTAATTCTAGTTCTAAAGTTCTGTTTCTGCTCTTTTTCTTCCTTTATAAATTCTGGCACTTTTTACCATCTTGATTGTATTATTCTTCCATAATTTCTTCATTCCAGTATTTTTTCTATTTTTAATATTGACTTTTGTTCACTCCAAAGCTATCAGGATTTTTCCTATAATATGTGTATGTACCTGATAAAATTTCTTCAACAGTTTCAAATTATTAATTATCTTTTCCTAGTTAAATATGATCTAGCTCCTTTATCCCATTATTGTTTTGAACTTTCTAAAGCCACCCATCAGAAGTACCAAACAGTTGTTATCTGCTTATTTAAACTTAGCTTTGCAAATATATTCAGGCCATGATCACCTGTATTTAAGAATCATCCACCCTTGATTCCTACTTACCTGTCAAGACGAGGTCCAATATAGAATTCCTCTGTGAAAGCAACATCTCTTGAGCTAGAAAAAATATTTCCAAGGATGCTTTTAGTACTGGCAGTAGCAGCTATGCAGCATACTTCATTTCAGCTGAAGTCTCCCACGATAAAGTTGGTGGGTTTTTTTGCACTTATTAGGTAAGTATTTTAGATCCTTGAAGAGCTGATTGTACAGTTCTGTGTTGTAACATATTTAGCCATAGCACACACCAATTTATAGCCCATCTTGTACTTGAAGCATGAGAGTATCAGTTCAGAAGTATTTGGGATCATTTGGTTCAGAGCTGCGTCAGAAAGCACAGGCAACTCACCATGTCAGAGGAAGGGTGGGGACTTCAGCACATGGTGCCAGCGAAGAGTTGACCAGGTTTAACCTTACAGGCTTTCCACCTGCTGGTAGAGAACATTTCTGTTCCTACACAATCTAGATGACAGGCACAGCAAGTCGGTGGTGTGTTGTCCACACTGCTTCCCTGCACCAGAGCTGTGTGGACACCTGTATGTACAGAGCCCCGGACAGAGGCCAAGCAGGGTCGAAACAGTCTGGCTAATTAGGGACAAAGCTGTTTGTTTGGCAGAGAACTGTTTTTACATTAGTTTATAAGCACTATTACTGTTTCTACACAGAGTACAAAGGAGAGCCAGGAACTGCTGCTAGCAGTCAGGAGACTGCAGAGACATGAAAGCAGCTCATGTTCCTAACTTTACATGGACTGAAGGAGACCATGGTATCATGCCCGTGGTCTGAAGTACAACTATAGGATACTTTACATCTCAGAATTGTAAGGCTGAGATGTATCACCAGAGCCTCTGTTGTGTTTAAGCTCTGCCAATAGCTCTCCACTCCCGCACCTGCAGAATCCAGCAGCTCATGTCAGACACAAGCCTGCTGTCCAGAAAGCTGCTGAGAACCAGGAGTGACCAGCAACAGCAAAACTGACCTCAGGAACAGGTGGCAGAGATCTATCACCATTTGCACATACATTTACGTTCTTTTTTTATGGAGGGAATGCCTTTAAATCTTGGCTTGATTTCTGCATTTTGATCCTTTAACTTGCATAAGTTAATGACTTAAGTTAAGCAAAATTTAAGTTATGACTTAAAGAGTCAAAGGACAGAGAAAATATTGTCAACTCCATTTCATATATAGTGAATGTTTCTAATAATGTAAGAAGATATTACATACAATATCAGGGTCTGACATTTTCTTATGAGTTGACATTTAGTCATGCTGTGTCAAGAAAGAAAAACCACCTACAGGCTGTGTGAAAAGCAGTCACAGAGCAGAAAGGCTGATCTCTTGGGTCAGAGAAAACAGAAACAACCATCTCATGTACACATACACAAACAAAACAAGTTTATCTATCGACACAGAAAGCATTGCAAAGCTTCCTCCTTTACCATATGTACAATATCCATGGCAAAACAACTCTGCATTTTTCCTGAATAATACTTTCACTGGTTCAGAACAAAGAATCAGAGCACACCAGCTCTTACAGAAGCAAAAGAAAGGGAAAATCAGCCTTTAGTGGAAAAGATGAAAAATGTTGTGATTAGAATAACAGTATCATTGTTCCTGTATTAATCTGTAAATTTGCATTTAAACAAGTTAAATACTATAGGTCATTTCTCTGCAGTTTAAGAGTTCCAAATAAAATTGTCAGCTACTTTAATTTGTAGCTAGTATTTTGGGTGGCTTTTAAGAGGAAAAAAAATCCACGCATGTATTGTCCTGTTTAAGGTTATAATCAGCAACCTACTGTGACTTTAAATTAATTATGTTTCTATATGTATTTTCTTTTCTCCAGGAGTGGGAGGCAGAAGGTGACGTGGAATCCAAATTCCGTACATGACATAGACTCAAAATAAGCTTGTACCTTCCTAACATTCCTATGCTCTGTGATGGTCTTCACTCTGGGATGACTTCTTAAATGAACAGTGTAGCACAAGTGATAGGAAGCATGACAAATTTAAGTTCTACTGTCATCATTAGGATAGCAATCTATAGCAGAATCGTTAACAACACTTCTCAGGGTATTTTTGTCTTAGCTGTGGTATCATCTTCCTAAAATGTTCTGCCTCGCAGCTAAAGGCAACTGGCTGAGTAAAGGAGCCAGACAAGAACCTGTAGGATCATAAACCAATTTTTCAAGTAAGATGAGGGAAACCACCCACCAGTCCGTGACCCAGGCCCTGTCATATACCTAGCCCACACCACACCCTTTCTCTGCACATGCATTTCCTTTCACTTTGGCACATCTATCTAGCAGTGTCCCCAGGACAGGGATAGCCCTGACACTAAGTGCATGCTGCCCTTCTCATGTGGGACTGTGCAGAACAAAAGAATCATCTTACAGCCCTAACTCAGACAACTGTCAAAATAGAGGCCAGGCTGCTTCTTGAGACTGAGAAACTCTTCTCCAGGATGCACTGGAGGTTAATTTATCCCTATTCTTAAGTGTTACTTCACCTTTCACCCTGTCACAAAAGCAGTGCCATGATTTCTGTTTTAGAAAGCATGAGGCTGCTCACTGGGGTGGTACTTACTGTATTTTGCAGATAATAATGACACTGCAACTCTCGAATTTTCCCAAGCACTACCCATAGCCACAAATGAGGTTCCTGCCTTTGAGTTCTACCTTTGTAAACCAGGAACTATCAGGAGTTTTAGCCACCATGGTCAGGACTACATTGCAGGTTTTTAGAGAAGGGGAGCTGCATTTAAGAGCACAATCACTAGAAATCACTCCCGCTGACTTCCTCAGCAAGAATTCCACATAAAGCCTCCTTTGCAGCTCTCAGCTTGATCTGTGGTCCTCAGCTCCTCCTCTGGAATCTGCATCCTTTTGCAAGACACAGGAGAAAGGCAAATGAAGAGTGAAAGCACACATCAAGACTGAGAGACTGTTTCAAGAGCACGTACAGGTTATTGCTTCTTTTATTGAAAGAGACAGCACAGTTAGAATGAGAACTGGCTCTCTAAATTAGAAAGGACAGATTTGCAAAGGCTGGAACATGAGCTGCCACACAGATAGAAGGCATTGGTGTTGCACTTCCTGACTTATAGAGCAATGTCAAACTTCTAGGAGTTAACTAAAGTAAGCCTGCTTCTGTTAAACAGCATCAGACTGACAGGGCCCTGTGTGAAGTCAAGGAAATGCTCTGTCTGCATCCCCAAAACTTCTTGACAGTAGCTGGAATAAATTTCCAAGAAGGAAATAATTCATACAAGTCCTGAATAAAAATCACCTACAAGCCCCATTGTGCTTCCTGCATTTGAGTGGATGAAGAGTTTTGTTCAAGGGATGATTTATAAGCTGCAGTTCCCACATCAGGTCTTTGCTTGGACTATCTTTCTGTTTTTATGTCTAGCTGCAGAATCCTTTCTCTAATTTAGGGTCAGCCTGTTTAACAAGGAGACTGAGTTTTACACTTCTATGACTGAACATGCTAGAAATAATCCTGCAGCTGTAAAATTACTAGTGAGATCCTACAGACCTATATCATGCCAGTTTTAAAAGTCAGCTCAGCCATATTATGACTCCAAATTTCTAACGGGCTGCTTGGAGGTTTGCCTGGGACTAAGAGCATAAAAGCACTGTACTTGCTCCACAGTACTTGGTATAGGCTGATGATCTTTTGAAGACCATGCCAACAGTTTCAGGAAATGCTGGGGAATTTGAATGTGGTGGCCTGGACCTGGCAGGCTGCATTCTCCCTCCCTTCTTCCTAACTGAGGAAAAGCCATTCCTCCATGAAGTCTCCCTCTCAACAGAAAATGAACAACCTGAGTCTGTGCTTCCTAGCAGGAGCAGGTATACTTATGTGCTGTAGGAGGCTTACAGCAGAGACAGGACTCAAGGTTGTGCTAAAACACAAAGGAAACTCTGGAAAACCACACTCAATGAAATGATGAAAGGGCAAATGTTTCCCCACATACCATACTTCTCCCCCAGTAGCAGCCAGTCTGTCTCACTCAAACTCTAACACAGTCAAAGGAAGGCCACAGCCCTTCTGCTGCATCAGCAAGAGGGCTGCCCTGGCCTGGAGCCCCAGACAGGGCACCTTGCACTGTAATCTGGTAAAATTAAGTCAGCTCTGCTCATGGCTGCCTGAACGGTGGCACATGAGGAAAAGAAAAGAACTCCTAAGGCCTGTCTCAGACCCTCGGGAAGGCCATATGAATCAGCACTCACCAGGAATGAGGCATGCAAACTCTCCTTTTCCCAGCTTAACCATAAGCAACAAGCATCCATGGGGAAAAAAGACACACAGCAGGCAAAGGCTACACAACTGCCACAAGCTAAGTATGCCCCAAACTTTATCACCCTGTCCCATACATGATCTCAGATCTGGCTTTGTATCAGACCTTCTTCTTTCAGGCATGTGGGGTGACTAATTCTCCCTGACAGTCTTAAATCCCAAAAACCACAAAGTGATGTCTGAACAGACGCAGAGCTTTGTGGTGGGGCCAGCACAAAGTCACATCTTGCTCTAAGGAAGCAGCATTTCAAAGGCTGAGCCTGGCTCTAATGACTTTTAACAAAAAGCATATGTTAGCTAAGCTGTGAAGGCACCAGGGTGCATTCTCAAGAAGGCTAAGTCTGCTGGTCTCCTTCAGTAGGTGAGTTATCTGATTGTTCAAGAGTCAGAAAGCAAACTGGCAGTATAAAAGACATAATGTGGGTAATGCCCGATTTTAAGCAGTAATGGCAGCTCTTTGGCTGCAGCAAAAAGGGAATAGACCTTTAAATCCTGTTTGGTGATCTTCACAGTCCTTGAATTAGCTTGACATAAAAAAGAACCTACAACTGTACAAGCCCTCCCCCTTTCACCTGATTTGTATGCTAAGGAAATTAAAAAAAAAGAAGTTACATGAAAAAAAAAAAATTGTGTAGTTGTACTTACTAGAGGCAATGGTACTAATCAAATTACTCTCCTGCCATTGTCTGCACTTTGAGGCTGACACAAGCAGCATGATCCAGGACAGAACTGTCTACCCTTAAAGATGAGATGAATCAATAGATTTGGGGAGCACGTGTTAGAAAAAACTCAGAGTTCCTCCAGCCAATTAGCCAAATTTTATACCATCCTGACTAAGGGATTTTTCCCTTGAGGAAAGAATACTTTATTCCTCAAAGCAGCAGAGCAACAAATAAGCTGTTCTGCCTCTCGATGCAGAGTGATACATTCATGTTCTTGTCAAGATTTAGCCAATAAATTATTCCATGTGGTCTGGTTAAAGAAATTCCAAGTGGAAGGGTGTGGGCATGGCAGCAACTTCTAGACACTAGTAGCAATGGGAATGTGGGTCATACAGGCCCTGCGATGGTATTCACTTCTAAGTCGTAAACTTCTGTCATGGACTGCTGCCCATGGAGATGCCTAGGTTTTTGGGAGGAGAAAAAACCTTATTTGCACAACGGTCAGCTAGGGTACCTAGGCGTCCAGCTCAGGAAATCAATTCTCTACTCAACCACTGCATGATTTTGTGTAAGTTGCTCAATTTCTCCACCTGCAAATCACAAGTAGTACTGCTAAGTAAAAATTAATAATAATTAAATTAAATAATTTATATATAATATAATATATTGTATAATATATTATACATTATACAACATATATAAAGTATATTTCTCAGAGCAACCTGATCTAGTTGAAGATGTCCCTGCTCCTTGCAGGGGGGTTGGACAAGCTGACCTTAAAAGGTGCCTTCCAACCCTAACTGCTCTATGATTCTATATAACTCAATTAAATAATAATAATTTAAAAAATAGATTTTGGAGATCTCTTGGGAAAAAGCTCTTGTTCCGTACAGCTTTATCTTGCTGGTTGATGTGAACAAGAAACATCATTTGGCCGCACTTAAAATCTCAAAGGATTATCAAAAAGGCAGAAACAGAGCTAACTGCTATTTCAGAGCTGAATGCATAGTGTTACCTTTATGTTTCTCACAGGGAGTCCAGGCAGAAATCCAGTAAAAAGATCTGTTTTCCCCAGACAGGTTCTTAGTTCCAATTGCACAGATTTGGGCAGTTCCTGTTCTGTAGAGCTAGCATGAATGACTCCAGCCAAAACTCAGGTAGACAGTGGGCTGTGCCTGCTCTACTGGAAAAGCAGGCTAAGACAAGTCTACAGCCTTTGCAAAAAAAGAACTCTGGATCCAGCACATATATTGGTAGCTTTCCTTCTTCATGTAGTGGATTTGACCTGTCAGCATAGGGGTGACTGTGAATGCTACTCCTCAATAAGCTACTCCTCAATAAGTCAATAGACTTTTTATGCAGATGTTAAACATTGCTAGTGCCCTGAAGAAAGGCAGGTCCCTCACAGACTTCCTCCAGCTCTGGACTAGACATGGCAGAGTGAATGCAGACTGCCACTGAAACTGGAATGAAGTAAGGCTTTGTCAATGATGCAGACATTCCCTTTGCATTAATCTTCTCCTATACACAAAGAAAAAAATCTTTCTGATAAAAGAAAATCTATTCAGACTGTCTCTGTACATGTTTATGTGTGTGCCTATGCATATAAATTTGCTACTATATAACCGCTGTGCATACTGTTTCCCTATAGCAATGATGCTCTGTAGAAATAAAGCAGTGCTTCATAGATTACACATTCTTGCTTGGCAATGTAGTCAGTCTATCCTAGCTCTGAAAAAAAAGGAATGCTGCTAAAACAGCAGTTCAGTCAGAGAAAAAAAGGCACAGGAAAAGAGAGAGAGAAGGTGTACTGTGTGATCAGACAATTAATTACAAATAGTTACTGCCTTCTTCCTCCAGTGGTAACATAAATAAATAACTGATGGGGTGAAGAAGGGCTGTACTGAAGAGTTCCTTATTATGAATACAGAATAATTTGTCAATTAAAATTGTTGGATATTAGTTTCCAAATAGATCTTCTGGTAATGGAGCACCCTGGTATGAGGGCCAGAAGCGTAGATTGGACTGTGAGGTGGCAGAACAGCACCTCCAGCAGAGAAGTAATGTCTAGCTGTTCAGACTTAGAGGTTCAGTTGCAATGGTACTGGAAGAGAACTTGCAGAAGGCCATTTGTTGGAGTCCCTATTTCTTGTCTTTCCAAGCAGGTGACCCAAATGCTCGGAGTTTAAATAGGTTACAGCCAGGAAGGCTTGAGACACCATTCAGACATCCTTTGTGGCTAAATTCCAGCACTCATCACTGTATGTCATCCACTTGGGTTTATTTTGCACCCAGTTGTGAGTGGGTGAATTTGCTCAGCCCCATGCTAGCAATGTGCGTAGGTTTTGCCAGCCAGCTCAGTGTTCTTAAGTTCTTTAAGTGAGGATTTCCACTGAATGACTCTACAAGGCGCCCTAGTCTCTGTGTAACAGCAGAAAAAAAGGCTGAATTTCAAGAGACATTTCAGTAACTCCAGAAGCATCACACAGTGGGATCTCGTTAGCAAGTATCCAAAGTGACATCTACTGGTGCAGATTTGGATTACCGTGAAACAGAAACGAAGTTAGAGCAAGGCAGAGCTGCACAAAGAAACTGACTAATGAGCTCCAAAAGGTATTAGTGGAGCAATCAGCAGCTGGAAACTGAACTTGCTGAGTTGTACTAAATAATCGAACCTCTAACTACTACACAAGCAGATGAAAAAGATGTCAGTTTGCTTCCGAGCTCCAATAGTTGGCTAATGGTGCCTCCCTTCTCTGAATTTTAAAAACGGCCTAAAGCTACAGCACAGGAAGGAATCCAGGCAGCTTTTCACATCAGGGAAGCTCTGTTAGTTTCACACAAAAAGATGAGACCTGGCACACACACTTTCATTCAAACCACCTAGAGAATTTTATACATGCAGGTGCCTGGATTCACAAAGACTATGACATATTGCATATCCTAGAACATCCAAGGGAATATAAAGATGAAAGTACAGGGATTACATAGGAATAGATTCCCTAAAATCACTCTGAAGATTACTATGTTTAATAATGGCGTTGGAGGTCCTTAGCAGGTACATCAAGCCCTGTTCTATGCTGAAAAGCACATCTGGGAAGGCACCATTCTCTCTTTCGACTTTCAAGAGAGACTGCTGAATTTAGGCATACCAGATAACTTTGTTAACCTTGGCTTCCTAGTTGTGCTTCCTCTTAGTGGAGGAGACCAGTTTGTTCACCCTATTCACAAAAGATAAGGAGACTTCTTTGGAGATGCAAAGCAGAAAATTAAACCTGGTTGGAATTTCCAAAGGTTGAAAATGTTAGAGGAAAGAAATGGGTGATTCAGTAAAAGTGCAAAGGGCTGTAGTCCTGAAACAATTTTGATGCTACATTCTAAGCTATGGAGAAAACATGAGGCAACTCAAGAGTCTGTCTCAGAGGCCATACAGGCCAATCAAGACATCCTTGCATACAACTGTCTGGGGTACAAGTTCTGGCATGAGGTCAGAAGTCTAGTCCAGGTCAAATCACTTTATTCCCTTGGATGCCTCCAAATACCAATATGAAATGACCTGCAGAGTTAAGGTGCTCTTCAATCACCCTGCAAATGTCTTCTTCCGACTGTGCCTGGACTTACGCTAGCTTCCACTGTCCTCAATAACCAATGAATCAAATGTGTCCAGAACACAGTAAACACCACAGGACATTGCCCTTGCAGCCTTCTTCACCCAGAACAGCCCAGGGTTTAATTGCTGCAAAGAGTGCAACTCTTCTCAGTTGTCACTCTTACTGACATTCTTACTGACTGTTCCCACTGACACCAGAGCCCACTTCTTGGATGGCACAATATAATCTCTGTCTTGCAAAGCATCACACTGGGAGTGTCATAGCCAGGCCTAGTGCTTTCTCATAGCCTGTGACCCAGCTGTAAATACGCTTTGGTCTATAGCACATAGAATATCTGCACTGAACTAAAGTAAGCAAGGAATTTTTTCCTTTGTTTGCTTTTTATCTTGAATCAAAAGCCACTGTGAAAGCAGGAGGAGAAAAATCAAGTTAATGATACCTTTCCATGTACACAACACATATACATGTCTGAAAATCTGAACAGTAGCCACAGCTTCATTAGATCATAAATGCTGGATAAAAATTTACATCACTGGTTTAGTATCAATTATTTAAAGGGAAGAGATCAGACAGAATGTTTCTGTTCATTGAGATACAAATTTTATTATTTGAATTACAGAACATGATTTGTTGCTGAGGAAAATCTTTCCTTTGTTTGAGATCCTTCACCTTTTGACATGCAAATAATACAATTTCTGCACTTTTTTCAGTTGTTGATAGTCTCCAGTGAAAAACATAGTATATATTTCTTTCTCACAAGGAAGACTATATTTTCAAAAATGCATTCTCAGGCAGGGAAATTTCATCCCTTTGTGCAGGAATTTTTAAAGCCCTTGGCAATACCTGCATCTGAAGTTAGACAAGAATGAAACATCCCACAGGTCTGATACTGCTGGAAAACATAGCCGATTCACATTCCGGTATTTTTCCTGCCCTAAGAAGAGGATTTTCACAGCTATACACCAGTTACATATAGAAATATGGAAATTAAATATTAAAAGCAAATAATTATATGATGTTGCATGTTGATTATCTCACATAAGAATCTAGGACTGCGGCTATAAATCCTAATTGCTTTTTTGTCTGAGTGATTTAGTGCCAAAAGTGAGTTCAGCAATCAGATTTAAAAAAAAAAAAAAAGGAAATAAAAAAAGCAGCATTATGAGAACACTTTCTCACTGAAGAGAACAAAGTCCTTAACTTAGGACTTTTCCCATTGCCAGTAAAACAAATGTTCTCCCTTTTCTAGAAGTAAATGCCAATACCACCTACCTTAAACCATGGAAGACTTAGAAATTATATCTTAAATATCTACAAAGATCTGAACAGTTTTCATGGTTTTCCTGGAATACGGACAATTCCAAATATTGCAGAGAATCTTACTGCCTAACCACTGAGGGCATCTAATGACCCAATAAGAAAAATGGCAAGAATTAAAGGCACACATTCAGAGACAGAAGGACTCACACTTAAACAGAACAAGGACTGCACATTTTCCTGCTGTGTGATATGCTGCCTGCAGGAACAAATATCAAACCCTAGACTTCAACATTTCCCTATTGCCAGAAAAGGGACAAGGAAGTCCAGAGCATTTCTTACTGCGCCATAGGGGCTCACTGATGCAACAAGATGTTAACATTCTTCTGCCACCAAAGCTTTAATCACATAATGACCCTTCTGCTTTTGTACTTTGCAAACAGAAAAAACTCAGCAAAACTCTTTGCTCAGATAAATCGCAGAAGAAACTGTGCTTGGGATAAACTCATCAACTATGTTAGTGAAAGCATAATAACAATAACAAAGAATTAAACCCTGAAATCAGGAAATTTATTATATTGCTGTCAGAATTTGGATAATGCATAGTAAATGAGCTTGAGAACACACAGTGTAAGGTGTGGCAGAGATGAAATACTTAACATCTGCTTATTGAGAAAACAGTTGACCTCAACTTGAGCAATGAGAGAGCTGAAGTTCCTAGAAGCATAAACATATGACCACGCCTTAAGCACTGTGCCATAATCTTTACACAGCACACAACAGGGTCAATTACAATTGTAGAGACAACCTTAATTCTTCTAGCATTTGAATTTTCCATTTGCCGCTCTTCCATACTTCTCATGCAGATTTCATGCTCAATTTGGAGGGCAGGAACCCTTATCAATATAATCAAACTTCTGCTTTATTCCTCATAGCACATAAGGCTAGTCAATGACAAACTGGGCCACACTGAGTATACAATGGCTACTGAAGCTGTTCATGCTCCATCTCAAGCATCACCTAAATTTGAACCTAAATTCTATCTTGAAGCCAAGCCATTCGGACAGAGGACCACGCTTATATCCTTTTTGGTTGAAATGCACCATTGTGAGGATGGCCTTGAACTCTTGCTGCTTTTCAGGATGCGTTGAGCAACACTAACGCTCTAAAGCACATGTAAGACTTGCAGGAAGCAAGCAGCAGAGAGAGGTAGAGTGTTAATTACAGAGTATGTACTAGGGCTCTCTCAGGACTGGGTTCTACCACAGTGATGTAAATAATTAATTACATAAATAAATAACTATGGACCATTACACGAAGAAAGTAATTAGCTTTTGCTGGTGAGTTATGCAGGTATATAACTCAAACAAGTTCATATGTTTATAGAAGGCAGTATTCCATCCAAGAGAAACAAGATGGCTGCTCTAGCACAGTAAGCTGATAGTACTTGGTGTTAGCAAGGTAACAGGGATATTAGCTATCCACAGCCCCACCACCATGGTGCTGCCAACAGGCACTGGCCTACCAAGCCCAAGGGCAGCGAAGGCCTCTTGGCAGTCTTGCCTGTGCTGGCCAGGTGTGGCACCTCTCCGCAGAGACAGCTGTGGTAGGGCCCAGAAGACCTGTGAGGCAGTAGGTTTGAGATCAAGCCAGATCAGATCAGAAAGCAAGTCACATATGTGCACCTTTGGGTAGAAGCAAAGTGGAGTACACCCCAGCTATGTTCCTCACATTCTTTCAATCAAATTTCAGTGTCAGATGCTGGACTTCAATATTGAGTAGGAGCTGGCAGACAACTGGTGGTCCACTTATTTCAAAATGTCATGTTCAAATGTCATCCTTAAAAATTAATGTCCAAATGAAAATGCTGCCTATTTTTTTTAGAAAAAAAAAAACTTGATTGCTGCATAATTCATTCTACTCTTTCCCTAAGTAATTTCTACGCCCAGCTGCAACGCTGGGCTGAGGGCGTATGTATCTCAATTTAACAGATTGGATTTAAAACCTGAAGTTAGCACACGCTGGAACGTATCTGTGACATCTGTCATCATTCTTTTCAAACTCTGACATAGCTCCCACATTTCCTGAAGTCCTAAATAAGAGAGTGTATTCATTACACTTGTTGAAGAGCCAGGAAAAAAGTCCAGAACAACAAACATGATGAGCCTGTCCTTTCTGCATCTACCATATCTACTGTATCTACCATATTAACTGACTGCTGAAGCCATGATTCCCTAGTCTGTTTCCCTGACATCCTGCAGCTGTACTAAGGGAGTAACTTTGTGACTGAGAAATGAGCAAATAGCATTGGGGAGATCTCTAATACTTAATACTTACGTGATTTAATTCATACCTGATAACTACAACTTGTCTTGTAGAATCTCTGCTTCTGTTTTCTCCTTCTCTGTATTTCTGCTGTTACTAGAGTTGGCAAAGAAATTAATATAATTTCTAAATAAACAAATAATGGAGAAAATAATCCTTCCCTTTTTTTCTATTCTTTCAACATTTTTTTTCACATTTTGAGCCACCAATTCACAACAGTTGGACATAGTCTTGTATATCATCAAATCCGTCTTTTTGTCAGAACAAAGTAATCTCTCTCTTTCGTGGAACTCTCCATCTTAAAAAAAATACAGATCCTTTCTACAGCTTTATCCATCTTCCCTGATTCTGCAGAAAACAGCTTAATCTTTCAAATTGATGCCACCTGGGATTATCCACAGGAGAAAGAAAACCACAGGGAACTGAGCTCCTGTGTTTTCACAAGCTGGATGCACTCCTGAAAGCATGACTTCCTGTTGCTAATCTCAAAGGTAACCCACCACATCACTAGAAAACTGCAATCCAGAGCTTTGAGGTCAAGTAACATTCCTACAAGCATCCCTGTTTACTCTCTCTTCAGAGCCAACCCTTTGCCATATCGTTCAGGAGTCAATGCATTTCCAAGAGACTTCACCACCCAGTACTCAGCCTGACTCAGCAAAGTCTAGGCAGCTGATGTTATCCCAGGGAAATCCCCACTGGCTGGATGTTTCATTCAAGCTCAGGCTGTATGTATCCTACCCATGAATGTGCAAATTTCAGTGTACATCACCTTGGATTTGTAACAGAGGGCATCTCACATTTCTTAAATGCTTTTACAGCAGTTTGCCCAACAGCAAGAGAAATGCAACCACCATCTACCTCTGGGAACACTTCAGTGGTCTAGAAGAAGAGACAGCTACCAGGGAAAAGAAGTCATAAGCCCATCTGCCTGCAACTCAGAAACTCATTACTCTTTTTCTGTCATGTCTAATGCAGACCTATGTCACTGCTTAGAAACAGTTCCACCTGTAAACATACATTAAACATATATTGCACACATTTATATGTTTATATTAATATATTACGATATCTAGATATATATTGATTAAATACATTATAAAACCAACAAATTTTGACCAGATAGGGGTTCTGAATTTTTCTGTCTGGTAACTAATACCCTTTTCTAAATGATCATATAAATACCTTTCTCTGGCAGTGTCACAGGTAGACTCCTTACACAGTGCACTATGCCACTAGAACAATTCATCCTTATCCATGCTTCCCTCCTGAATCATAAGGATTGGGTCAGAAGTTCAGCCCAGTGCAGACATAGTTTTGTTTATGGACAGTGACTCTCAGCTCTGTAATAAGACTTTGAAGCTTTTTCACAGACGTGTACTTAGCGGCCAGTTAATAGTCCTCTCTTATACTGAGCAGGACTTCCTCATTCTGTCTGCAGGTATTTTCTAATGCTCTTTGGCATGTGATGTAAGACAACACATAGGCCTTCATCATCAGAAACCCCTCCTCCAACTATTACCCACATTTCTTTCCAAGTTATCTGAACTCTAGGACCTCTTACTATAAAACTAAGTTATTTTAAAGAGAAAATTTTGATGTGGTCTTGAGGGCGAGGCAGCAAAACTGCTTTCTCCCTCCACACATCAATCCCTAAAAGCTAAGGTACGGTAACAATGGCTTCAGCTTGCTTAAATTAAGCTCATTGCTCTAGTAAAGGTTTGTTTTGTACATTTCTTTTCAATCTTATTCTGAATCCTCACAATTACTAGTTTCCTTTTCACATCAAATTGTATCATTACAAGAATCAACTTAAGTAGAAGACAGTGCTTCCCAATGCACTTCCTTTATCCCTTCAGATAAAGGAAACTCTCTCTCTTTCAGATGAATCTCCTGTGAGTAGTGGAAGCTTAAATATGAAAAGCAGAGTAGATTTGTCCCATTTAATCTGTCAACACAAAGAAAGTCTTGGAAGCAATACAGAAGATATTGGGACTGTATCTCTCAGAAACACACTGAATTATGACCCTTCTCACAAACCATAAATGCAAGCTTGGAAAGCACCCACATAGGGACAGAGAAACCTCTGATTTTTAAAACAATGTGAGCATTTAAGAGATTATAAGAAAAATAGGCATTTTTCTCACCTCACCTTCACTCTCTCTTTCAACTTTGCAGGGCTTTTCCATGTGAGAGGTGTGTTTAAACAGGGACAGAGCTTGAGTGACAGTGCACAGGATTAGAAAGTTCAGTGTGGCAAAGTAATTACCCAGCTCTATCCAGCTGCTCAGGGAACTGGTCACAAATCAGCTGAAAACAGTAGTTCTTCACTGAGCATTATGAGTTGCCAAGTGTGTGCTGAAAGCTTACCTTGTCTCGAATCCCTTGTCTCATAACTTCTCTTTCAGCCTCCATCTTGGCATACTTGGCTTTCCTCTCTTCCTCTTCTTGCCTGAGGGCTTCCTGTCGGTCCTCTTCTTTCTTAGCAGCATCTGGGTCTTTCTCCTCATCTCCACCCAGCATCTTCCCCATGTCTTTGGTAGCACCTAGAGAAAGAACAAGAGAACGTAATCCCTGTCAGAATGTGAGAAAACCACCATGATGCCAGCTCTCTCCTTCCCTCCATTCAGGACCTTCTTCCACTCCCTCTGCCTCTGGAAAGGCTTCTCCTTCCACTGAGGAGGAGGCACACTCCCCACAGAGGCAGGAGATGGGCAAAGCACCCAGCCTGACCAGGTGGGTTACCTCGTACTGGTGGAAGAAACATGGCAGCAAGGGGAACAGACTACATCTATAGACTTGCACAATGGCAGCACAGTTGTTTTGCAGTCCTGAAGGGTGCAAGCTGCCATGTGCACAATGTTTTCACTCCATCAGCTTAGTCAAGTGACTGATTTTGGATGGTCTTTAATAGCACAGGCAGGTGATACAAACAGAAAGAAATTACACCAGAGCTACGGAAGGAATTTGAAATCTCAACTGCAGGGATGAGTAATCACAGTCTTAATTGTTGCCAGAAATTATACATCCTGTGACAGGTAGGAGCACACAGCAAACATTTGGAGTTCTTGATGATTTCTAGGCTCCTACCATGGATCAGAAAGAAGCAGCATCTCTGCATGTCTTTTATCTACCCTTGGACAACATTGCCTCTAATGCTTAGTATATAGGTGGGATCCTGGCTTTGCCCGGTCCTCTATCTACCCCTGCATACATATTGGTCTCAAATTTTCAACCCCGTTGTGCTTCTGAGCCAGCTCTTTTTTGCTGTGCAAAGCCCTTGCACAGCCATGCAAATAGGAAGGCTTCTTGCATTTCCCTCTGTCCCCACAAGGCTGCATAAAGGCCATTCACCCTGTATTTTAGAGGAAATTTCATCTGCAAATGACTGACAATCATCCACCTGGGGAGGAAAGCAAGGGCTGGGGAAAGGCAGAGGGCATTTACGGTGATTCATCATCAGGGCACCAGAGGACTGCAGGAGGATCAAGGCTGGTTACATGGATGAAGGTAAGACACATATCCTTTGGGATTTGTGTTGGATTTTGCCTGGAGCACGAAAACACCCTGCATCATTTACTAAAAAAAAAGCTACCTTCACCCTAGAAGAACTCTGTAGGTGGCTGGTTACTGACCTTAGTTCCTGAGTCAGGACAGCTCCAGATTGGCTCCTTGCTGCCTGGGATTTAACTCAGTTAATCTGAGACAGCCTTGTTCTAACACACACTCACATGCACATACATGTATACATATTTAACATCTCTTGCCTTGCATAAGGCAAAGCTATCTGGCCTTTTAAAGCTTTACTGCGCATAAATAATTGATGATCAATGCCAGTAACACTTTTAATTTCTGGATTCTCCTCAACAAATATTTCCACTGATGATCAAACTGATTTAAGTTCAATACTCCACAAAGTTTATATCTTTTTAAGCTTCTCTCCACCTAGAGCTACCCAGTGTAATATGCTAGCTACTTATGAAGCAGCATTCAGCAGCAGAAAGATTTTTTTTCCCCTCTAAGCAGTACTTCTAGGTTATCATTAAGTTATAATGTCAGCTCAGCTCATCATGTAAGGAATGTAATTGCATAGACTTCTTTTTCTTTTATCTCTTAGATAAGACCAAGATTTTTACTACGTTAGGCATTGGATTTTCAGCTAATCAGCACACAGGGCACCTACAAGAACAACAATGTAGTTTCAAGATCCTCACAGACTCTCTTAATTCATTTCTGATTTCAAAGTCACCTTCTAAATGTGTGGAATGCTACAGTGTACTATTGCTCTTAACCAATTGCAAGGAAATGTACTATGAGAAGCAAAATTTTACACTACATTTTAACTTCAATCTCTTGTGTTACTTTTGGTATAGGAAAGCTTTTTTTCTGTCTCACTTGCTCTTCATCCTAAACTTTAGGTTTTGTTTTTAACATTCCCTGGTTAACAGCTTCTGATTTTAGTAGTTCAGCAGTGGAAGCTCCAGAGAATTCATTTGCATGCAACTGAGATACTGCAGCTACAGGTACAAGCAGAAGGAAAGAGCAGAAGTTCTATCTTCAAGCCTGCTTTTGAAGCTTCCACGGAAACACAGGGGAAGGACACGCTGAATCTGTTCATATCATAAGCTTGGATCTTTTTGTCTTCTTTCACATCCCAACCATAACATCTATCTTGGCATAAAGAGACGAGAGAGAATGCCAAAGTAATCACTAATCAGTAAGTAGCTTCAATCAATATTATTTTCAACATCTCTAGACAAGGCCACAGGAAGAACACAGAAATGGCTAAAATTACAGAACAACATGTGCAAACTGTCACCTTCCTGGCTATAATAAATAGCCTTGCCCTCGAAGGATAAAAAATTTCCATAAGCGAAAGCATCTCAGAGGTGGTTTTTTTAGAAGACAAGTGGCATGGCAGACATTCCAAACTAATAGTCACTCCCTTGATCCATAGGGGCTAAAGAACTAGGCAATTAGATGTTAAGGCAAATACTATGAGCACACTCAGATACTTTCATGGGAGATTCACTGGTTTAAGTTGTCATCAGCTGTCTGAAAAACAGTGACTCTGTTGTCGGGGAACATGTGAGAGACACTCCTCAGTGAAGCAGGTCAGGTGTCTGGAAAGCAATTTTGCAGTAAAGGCTTTGGGGTCCTGGTGGACAACAAGCTGACCATAAGCCAGCAATGTGTCCTTGCAGCAAAGAATGTCAACAGCCTCCTGGCTCCAGCTGCATTACGAGAAGTGTTGCCAGCAGGTTGAGGGAGGTGAGCCTTCCTTTCTACTGAGCCCTAGTGAGACCAAATTTGGAGTGATGTGCCCAGTTCTGGGCTCCCAGATACAATAAAAATATGGAGCTACTGGAATGAGCCAGCAAAAAGCCGTGAAGATGATTAGGAGACTCAAGGATCTCTCATACAAGGAGAGGCTGAGTGAGCTGAGTCTGTCTAGCCTGGAGAAGAGAAGGTTTGGGGTGGTGGTCTCAGTAGTGTGTGTAAATACCTGATGAAAAGGAATGAAGAAGAGGCAGCCAGACTCTTCTGCTGGATGACTTACAGAGAAAGAGATTAATAGGAACATCTTGGGCATTCTTAATTAAGCAAAGGATGATGGAAATTTGCACACATCATTGACTCAGGTACGGTAATTGAGTGAAATCAGAAGACTTTCTTTTGCACAAATCTCATTTCATATTGCAGACATACAGCACTCCATACCTGTCTTTCAAGAGGGCTGTATACATGTGTGCTTAGATCTCAGAGGATGTTGCAGAAGTTCCTCAACTCAGTCACCTCAATCACAGGTGTCAAAAGAAGCAGTGAGAGGTCTACCTAAAACAGGCATGGCCTGCGGAAATTTTGAAGGTGTTTTTTTGGTAGTACTATTTGTGGCTGAGCCATATTTAGATTGTACAGACAGGACAACTGATGTCTTAGAGTTTCTAAATCACAGCATGATTTTTAGAACATCATCCAAACATCTGGAGCTAATCACAGAGCACTGTACTGGAGCAGAAATGGGTCACTCATTTTTGTAGCATCACTTCAGAACCAGAACTAAGAATGTTTTATTGATATCACTGGATAAAGACTTTTTTCAATAAGGCCATAATACAAAGCTGATGTCTGGTATATAAGAAGTCCTTTCCCTATTTTAAGGCTCATGAAAAAGGTAAATTCACCATTAAGAAAAAAGCCTTACAGCAATCATTATGGGACTTCTTATTCTGTCTAGAAGTCAAGATACTTAATAACTAATTTTTCCAGAAAGGCTAGGCTGGAATTTATATTAAAACTTCACTAAACAAAGGAATTTAATATGCAAATTTTCCCCCAATATGAATGATATCCAAAGGAATCAGATCTTATCCAAGTTTTCGTCCAAATCCCTTACATGTTGCAGAGATGCTTTCAAATTATTCCCCCTAGCTGCTTTGACATAAAATTTGTCTTCGATTGCAGCCAAAATACACACTAGTAGGTGAGATTATCTTAAACAAAATATAAACTGAACCTCTGTTCCTCCTGCCCTCAAAATATGGTGCTATATTTCCAACCCATTTACTTCAGCGAAGTCATTACATCTGCTGATTAGACTTGAATGAACTAGACTGGCTGAGAGAGCAGTTCTCCTCACCAGGGTGAAATTCAATTCCCAAGAGAGATGGCTATATTCAGAGATATGCCCACGTGTGCTGAGTATCTGACTTCCTGCTACAGTAAATGGAAGCCCAGTGTGACCTTCAGATTCCTCTGTCTACCACTTAAGAGAGATGTTTCCTACAGAGCCTGAATTACAGCCCTGCAAATGGAGTCCAAAGCTGCATCAAGCTTCAGGTAAAGCACACTCCCACCTTTGGTGAGTTTAGGTATCTATTTGTCATGTCAATACCTCATGTAGACTCCTTGGCCCATGTGTCTTACACAGCAGGATGCATCTCCACCTGTTCTGATCTAGTCAATAGTCAACTAAGCAGCACGCTGAGATCCAGATTTATATACACGTTAGTCGGAGACAGAGTAAAAACCCAAAACTACAGTCACAGAACAGGGGCTGGAGGGTAAGTGTAACTTATCCCTAGAATAAAATACACACAAGAAAGAGCAAGCTCCCAAACTTGTTACATTTGGACAGCAACCCCATTTAATGCACTTCCCTTCACCCTTAAAGAAGAAAGAGTTGTTTCCAGCATATCATCAACCTCCCGGGCAGCTAAGACAAAGTGACAGATGAATGATTACTAAACAGCATTTTACAAAGAAGCTAGTTCAGTCTCAAACACAAGAGCAAGTAAGGAGTACGTATTCTAGAGCCAGACATAACCCACTGATCTCTAGAAGTTGTTTGGATTTTTTCAGTGCTACTGCAACACATTTCCATTCCACAATGCCTTGCAAAATCAACTGAATCATCCATGAGTTTTTCTAACTCCCAACAACGTAACCTCAAACTCATTACACGTAGCTCATTATCTTGTACAGAAATAACTTCTGCAACTTTGTTTAAATCCAGCAGGAATGTAAATTTCCCCTCTCAGGTCTGGGTGAAAACAAAACAATGGTCTTGGGACTTTTAGCAACCAGATGGACCAAGTAGGAAGGAACAAGAGCAGTCAATGATGGATCAGCTGCACAACTTCTTTTTTGTCTTTCACTCTAAGAATTCTTGACACCACAGGATGGTTTTGATGACTTGCTCTTTCTCATAGTTTTTTTGTAAATGCCACACTGATCCTTTCAGACAAAAAAACCAAACCCTGATTTCCTCCTGTTAAAGTTGTAATAAAAATGTAACATCCCTTCAGGAGGGTGTCACATGATATTCCAAAGTGGTACTTGCACAAACGAAATAGTGTATTTATACTTTAGTACTGAATAGCTCCAAATGAGCCATTACAATTCATTAATTAACTATAACTAATACACTTACTGAAATGCATTAGTGATTCCTCTTTCATAAACAAAGAATTGATAGATTTGATTTTTTATTTTGTCCCTTTTCGCCACACACAAAGTGGTTAGATAACCTTCCAAATAAATGAGAATGCGAGACACAAGTCTGGTCTATCCCTTGACCCAGGGATCAGCCTGATGCTCTTCCTGCCAGCCTTTTTTTCTGACTTGCTATCAAAGGACTGTAGAGTTGAAAGCAAAACAGTGAATAAGGCTGTGGATAACCGCTAACTGATCACTGCAGTGCTCACCACACTGCAATACATACTTAGTCTGCTTTCAGTATTTTCCCTCCATCTCAGTTTCTGAAGTTGTTGGTCCGATGGTCATTTTCTCAGTATCTATAGTAATTCCTATTCCTCAGCCTAGCGGAATTGACTGACTCAGTCCTTTCTGCTTTCTAAGTTCTCACACTGGGATCTAAAATACTCCCTACCATCAGCTAACCAGGAAACACATGGTCTGAGGATAGCCAGTAGGTAGAAAAAGGCTTCACTGAGACTCGTCCCATGTAACAGGTACCAAGATAAACAGATGGAGGTAACAGTAAGAAGTTATTCACAGAATCAGCACTGTGATCAGACTAGGTGATAATTTTGGTGAGCAACACATTAGACGGATCATCAGGACAACATCTATTGTCCAGCTTTCTTCTTCCAGATCCTGGGATTTTTTACCACACCTTGGTCTGTGTTTACAGTGTAACACCAAAAAACTCTCAAGCCTTGCCATTCCCTGCACCTTTTTCAGAAGAGGGTCCTGAAGAAGCAAGCATTTGCTCTGACTGTCCATTTTTAGACAAAGAAGCTTTTATTTTACTGTCTCTGGGGACCTTTGCTACAGTCATTCCCTCTCCTCAGACTCAGCTTTCTCTGCCTCTATTTAATTTCAATCTTTCTGTCTCTCCCTCTGTATCCAGCCAGCCAAACTGCATTGCTCAGAGGTCTTCCTGTAGGAAAACAAACTGGTAAGTTGAGCAAACTCTGTGCAAAGGTACTTGAAATATTTAATTATATTTGGAGGTATTTGGAACTCCAGCTTTCAGAGACAAATGCCTCTTCTCACCACTACGGTAATGTTTCATTTCCCTTACATACCTCAAGGTACACTTTAAAGGTTGATGTTGAAAGGTCTTTTTCAAACTTGATACAAATCCATGTGGAGGCACATAGAACTTTCCAGGAATGGCTTTTCCTGCATTTTTCTGAGATAGCAGTGCAAAACACGTGCAAAAGTAACGTTTCACTCTGCAGATTGGTAATGAAGCCCCAACTCGGATGAGGTAGATAGCTGTGTTCACAGAACATAATGATTTTCCTACTTTACGAGCTGCCAGAGAGTTTCCTTTGGCAGACAAAAGAAAATATGCTTTTTAGAGCAAGACCCTGCCAGCCCCATCGGCATAATTTCTTTGGCCAAAATCTTAATCTCTGTGGTTTTTGCTCTGTGAAGTCTCCATCTCATCCCAGTCATAGTTTCTCTCTAGCTGTGCAGAGCAGTACAGTACTTGCACACAAACCAACATCTAATCTCAATGGCACTTGTGCATTTGTGCAACAAATGGATGTTATAAGTCACTCTTCTATTTTATCTTTCCAGCTTACAAGTATCAATTCATGTATTTAAATAAACTCTTCAGTTCGTATATGATTTCTTCCTTTGCACTGGTGCAAAGTACTTTTTATACTACTTTAACTAGAACAATAAAATTGCCTATGCAACGCATGTAGAGAAATCATTTTCAGATGACATCTGTCCGATCAGATATCAGACCCACAGTGACACTATCCTGGACATATCAAGCTGTCTTTCTTTTTTCATAGAATCATACAATTGTTTAGGTTGGAAAAGACCTTTAAGATCATAAAGTTCAACTGTAAACCTAACACTGCCAAGTCCCAATAAACCATGCCCCTAAGTGCCATGTCTACAGATCTTTTAAATACTTCCAGGGATGGTAACTCAACCACATCCCTGGGCAGCCTGTGCCGGTACTTGACAACCCTTTTGGTGAAGAAATTTTCCTAATATCCAATCTAAACCTCCTCTGCCACAACTTGAGGCTGTGTCCTCTTGTCCTATCACTTGCTACTTGAGAAAAGAGACCAACATACACCTTGCTACAACCTCCTTTCAGGTGACTGCAGAGCGCTATAGGGTCACCCTTCAGCATCCTTTTCTCCAGACTGAACAACTCCAATTCCCTCAGCTGCTCCTCATAAAACTTGCTCTCCAGACCCTCCTCCGGCTTCATTGCCCTTCTTTGAACATGCTCCAGCACCTCAATGTCTTTCTTGTACTGAGAGGCCCAAAGCTGAACACAGTATTTGAGGTGCAGCCTTCCCAGTGCCAAGTACAGGGGGATGATCACTTCCCTGCTCCTGGCCACGCTGTTCCTGATGCAAGCCAGGATGCTGTTGGCCTTCTTGGCCACCTGGGCACACTCTCCTGGCTCATACTGAGCCAGCTGTTGACCAGCACTCCCAGGTCCTTTTCCACTGTGCAGTTTTCCAGCCACTCTTCCCCAAGCCTGTAGCATTGCACGGGGTTGTTGTGACCCAAGTGCAGGATCCAGCACTTAGCCTTGTTGTTTGTGTTTGTTTTGTTTTGTTTTTTAAATTGCCAGTCACAATTTTCATTTCATGACAAACTAGAAACAGCCACTAGGCTAATACGCATCAGTTATTCAGAATGACCCAATAGGGCTTTTTCAGGTTGCATTTTATAAACAATTTGTGAAAGATGTCAAACACTGTTGGTGGCTTGTCAGCAGTATCATACCTGTATGCATCAGAGTCAGTGTTCTTCTCACCTCTTATTATGCCATGCACATTCAATTTAATATACTTAATATCTCCGAGGAGTGAAATGTTCACTTCAGTTGATTCATTAGTTTGCAAACCTCCTCTGCTGTCAAATAATAGGCACAGTTCCTAGTGAAATAGTTTATATTCCCTGATGGACTTTCATTCATTCTCTTTCTGCTCTGTGACCTCTCATGAAGCCTACAAGGCAGCATGAACAATTATTTTCTGATACATGAGTGTATTGTAGGCTAAACAGCTATTAATATCACAAGATGACACCATTTCAAGTTAAGAACTACAAGATCGTGGTACACAATCAGATAATTAAGATGAACATACAATGCAAATGTGGGAAGACAGAAGCTTTGGGAAGGTTATTGTCTACCTCTGCGCTGTGGGTAAGATTTTGCACCAGAAAGAAACCTACAGCAAGTAGAGTTGTCTTGAAAGAGTCTGCTGCACTTTGGTTTTGAAAGGTTAAAAAAGTCTCAGTTACACACACACACCCCCCTCACATTCTGCAGGAGACTGATTTCCTTTTCATCAGAGTGCATCACACTGCAACACTCAAACCACGATTAAGCACTTCTACCATTGTTTTTGTAAACACATGGGCCCTTAGGAAATGCTATTACTTCAGTCATTGCTAAAAGTAATACCCCTGTTGATTGCGAATAGATTGTCTGGTAAAGTGGAGAGCTTACCTAAGCAGGTCTCACTGAAGATTAGACCAGAAAACTAGCTCAAAGAACAGAGTTTTTCTGCAGTATTTCAAAGATAATTTGTATTCCCATGTTGTTATAAAAGGCTTTACTGCAATGTGCATATGTGTTTAAGTAGCACACTTGCCACTTCAACCTTGTGTGCATTTGATAATGCACATGCAAAGCACAATGTGAGCAGGGCCAATGTGTCCACGTCAGCTTGCCCCAAAAAAATGCCCTGGGTTAGGGGACACACAATCAGACTAACCCAGCTCACCTTACTGGCCCAGATCCCTCCAAAGGTAAAAGTTAGGCTTTCACTTCCACATACTTTATGCAGACATTTTCACAAACAGATATCTTGAAAGAGCATTCTCCCTTCTTCATCCCACGCTGATGCCTGTGTCCACTGCTGAAGAGCATCAGGTCATGCTCTCACGGCCCTGCAGCTGCGCAAGGAGGGACCAGGAGGAGGCATGTTTGTTCCTGAGACCAACACAATGCAGGCAAGTTCCTAAGCCTCCTTTTACGTAACTCCTGCCAGGTAATTCCTGCTACAAGGCAGCGGGGTAAAAAGCAAAAAGCTGGAATTAAAAACAATTATCACTCTTGAGCATCCAGCACTAAGAGGGTATTCAACCACTGTGCCTCTGCTGGGTACAGGCAGCTTCACAGGAACAGAAATGAAAATTATATAGACATGATGAGGAGTGATCTTGGTGTACCAGACTGAGATGCCACGTGAGAGTGCAGACCTGACTGCCCTTTTGGAGAGATATTATTACTCCATGATACCTGGAAGGCCACAGACATTTAGTTATGCTGCAAAGTGTGTGCAATCCTAGTTAAAAAACACTCTGCTTTGCCTTCAGACACATTGTATTAGTATGGTTTCAGCTGCATTACACCAAAATAAAAAGCTATTCACTGTGTGAATTGTTCTTTTAAACTGTAAACTTCGCAGGAAGGCATGTCCCCTTGAAGGAGATCCCTGTAGGAGCCTATTGGCAGGAAGCAATGGTACTGCTTAAGGCCACTGAGACTGCCCATGAGCTAAACCATCACTGAAACACAGCATCCTCCCACAGCAAAGTTTTAAAGGGACTGGGGTCATATTTTCAACAATCAACACAAGCCTTTCCCATGTAGTTGAGTTCTGATGGAATATCATTGTGAACCTCTTCATAGCAGCAAGAGATGTTTAAACAGTTGCAATAATATGGAATGTCATTGTGAACCTCTTCATAGCAGCAAGAGATGTTTGAACAGTTGCAATAATACTCTAATTGGCGGAATTACTTACCTACCAGAAAACATAGGAACTCCTTAGAAATAATTACAGTAATTAAAATAATATATAATTAATGCACCTTCATTATTATTAATTTATTAAGTATATTATAAATTAATGCACCTTCACTTATTTTCTTAATACACATCAAGAAATGTGGTCGCTTGGTTAACAGCAGTATAGTAATATACTGGTGCTGTGATGCTTCTTGGCAGCTACAGCAGTATCAGTGGGGTGGTACTATACCGGACAGAGAAGAATGTTCTTTAGAATGGGCTGTTACTCAAATCAGGTGCTTCTAAACCTCAGCTTATTACATACAATCAAGTTCTGCTTGAATAAATGTTAACATATTTTCTGTCAGTGATTTGTCATGTTTTTTCAACCCTGAAGGTCAGTGGTTAGGCTGTGAGCAGAGAAGACAGTTTTCATGAGAAGCTGTAGAACTTCCATAGTCAAAAACCAGCAGTGATTCCAGACACACCACGCCTAGAAAGAAACTCTTCAAATTTGGTTTGCTATCAACAGTTTCTTGGTACACCCACAGACAGAAACATATCATATACACTCACCCACACAAAAACATTGTACCTGCTAGCCAGACCAACTCTCTCTTCTCTTTGCAGCTTGGGCTATTTCAGCTCTATATGGGAGTTTCAACTAGGATGCAGCACTGATGGACCTTAAATAAAACCCCAAACAGATAAATCTATCTGGAAGGAAAAATTCAGACAGTAAAAGGCAAAGTGTGCCTCCAGGACTTTCAAAACAGAAGCTATCAAAAGTGATTACCTTCCTTCAATTAACAAACAAACAAACAAACAAAGAAAAAAAAAAAACTAAAAAAAAACAACTTCAGAGATGCAACTCCTTCTGAAATCATCCATGTCATAATCCCAACAGGCTTATTAATAGATTTTACATCATTTGAGGTAACAGGATTTTTTGTCAATGCCTGAAAAGTGTCCTTGACAAAGGGACCTGTGTGGCACACTTCACAGTTCCTGTCTTTGCTGAGCACTACCAAAGCTGGCCCAGAGTCAGCAAAGGAGTATACACACATATCCCTGCGGAACAAGAACAATGTAATTTGCAAAGTCTTTTGCATGGAGGTGCAAATGAGGAGTCCCAGGCTGCAAGGGCTTCCTTGGTGAAACGGAGGCAGAGGAGTGTGCTTTCAGCTTCAGATGAGGGGTGTCTGCACTGAGCGACTTCCCACCTAGGAGTCTCAGTCCTTTCCTATTCAAACAGCACAAGAAACATAAGGGAAATACAGTAGCACAATTACTATATTCCAATTACAATATTCCAATTATAATTTAATCTAAACACTTACCTCATCTGAAAGCAAGAACAAGGCAAGATTTCCCTCCTATAAGGCAGAACATCAAAGGTCTCACTGAAATATCCCAAGGCAAGACCATCAGGATGAGAGGTCACAGTGGCTACCCACCCTGCCATCAACTTCTGTGGGTCTTCCATCAAGGCTAGTCTACATAACCCTGTCTCATATAACATGCAAGCAGCACTCTTCACG
The DNA here is from genome assembly GCA_011801015.1 of Ardeotis arabs. NCBI lineage: Eukaryota > Metazoa > Chordata > Aves > Otidiformes > Otididae > Ardeotis > Ardeotis arabs. The sequence goes on from JAAGAY010131441.1 coordinate 84,071, forward strand.
TATCACTTCGAAGAGAACTCACAGACATGGAGAACAGATGAGAGCAGTCTAAATGGTTTTTTTCTTGGAGCTTCCTTCATATCCTTGTCCCTTGTTCAGTCTCCCTCATAGTGAGACCTGCACAACCCTTCTAGAACATGCAGATCTCAGCAAAAATATCTTTAAAAGAAGGAAGGCAAAGTTTCTTGCAGAATTCTGTAGTAATTTATTTCAGGGAATAAAAGCTCCACAGTGCTGATAAACACTAAGGGAGGAAAGACCTCTTGCAAGTCGTCTTACAGCCTTGATTGTACAAGCTGTACTTGTTCTATTTTCCATCTTCCATCAGTAGCTCTTTCTCTCACCTTTTTTTAATATATAGGCCATTCCTGCTATTGATCCATGCATTTTTTTCAGCATGGTATGGAGTTACTTCAGTCTATAGAATTACTCAGAAAAGCTCAAGGGATCATGAGATAATTGGGCAAGAAAAATAATTGATGCCATTTCTGTACTTTCTTTTTACTGCAGGAGAGTCAAAAGAAAATTGAAGGGCATGGAACACTTCTGAACCAGAAGAAAATGGTTTTTTTTGAAACCTTTCTATAGAAGATTTTTAAATGTTGCCCAATTTCAGGTTTCACATCCTCATTTAGGTATGAAAGATGAGGAAAGTAAGATTTTAATGGCTCACAGCTCTAGATAAACATCAGCTTACAGAAATACTACATAAATGAAAGAGCCAACAATGCAGTCTTGAAAGAAAACATATTTTTATAAATGCCCAGCTAGTGAAAAAGGTAAGCAAATGGTTGTGCAGGATTGTTGCTCTGGCTCCTTGAATTCATCTGGATTTACATGGGAACAGCAACACAGCTTCATTCACCCTGCATTCATTACCTGTATGAATGTTACCTTCTCTTGCGCTTTAAAGCAAGTATTGCAAATAGTGGTCAGGATTGCTCAGACATCAACTGTACCTCATGGAAATATATTTTTTCCTTTGGGAACTGCTGTTTATTGTTGTAGGTCTACTAAACCTCTTCTCCAGAGACACTCTGTCCCTCTTGCTGTCCTGCAGAATGGTGGGTACAGCAAGAGGCTATAAAGCAGCCCTCCACACATCTTTCTTTAAGAGCCACAGCCACATCTGTTGCTTTATCTGAGCCATAGAAAAGTTGGGGTTTGAAAGAGACTCTAAGGAGACAGCCATGCTTAAAAACTTGAGTACTACACTATGGTACAGGTTTGCCATGGGCAAGGAGTACAGTATATGGTTCTAAATTCCCCAGCAACAAATCCAGCACAAGCAACTGGCATTGCATCCTATTCTAATTTAAGCATTTTAAGGTGGGGAGAGTAGTATCTCTCACAGTCATGAAGAAAGGACCACCATATTCACTTACTGCATAAAATGACTACTTCATCATCTGAGATTCCAAAATCATGCTAAAAAGCTGCATTTTTTTCTTGTGATAAATAGATATTCTATGCAGGCATAGTCTTTTCATCGGACCCTTGTATTCAACAGATCTGCATCTGAATTATTATCAAACTGATTGTTTCACATTAGAAGTGTGCAATACTCAATGGCTTGTTCAAGTAGCTTAATCCTGCCATGGAAGCATCACAATGAGGTCTCTCACCTAGAGCAAAGATGACTACTAAGCTCTCTTATTCCATTTTTTTCCCCAATCCATCCCTTATTGACTACGCTGAATGCAATTATGAGTCAATATGTCATTACTGTCAAAATCAAAAACCAGAAGTAGCCCAATGGAGACTTAAGAATGGAGTAAGTAGAAGATAACATGAGACTCCAGCAATAGTTGACTTTGAATGGAAAATTCCGCAGCTCTGAGTTTGGTCCTGGTGTTCCTATCTCCTCTCCTATAGACTCAGGTAGAATACAAACACAGCTGATTAGCTACACTGACCTCTCTTTGCTGTGAACCTAAGCACTGCAGTAGGTAAGAAGAGAGAATACTGTTGTCAGATGTCACGCCAGTATTTTTGGTGGCAGCAAAGCTCTTGTACCTACCTAGATGTGTGCTTGTAAGAGTAGCTTATTCACTTGGATAAACCCAGCTAGGAGTTAGCCAAGGTAGGTCCTCCACCACACTCCTTTCCAAGTTCTTGGTGATATTAGCAATGCTGCTGAACCCAGGTGGTACCCAGCCAGTTGGGAACCCTCTGACCACCCAACCCATCCAAGAGAAAGCAGAAGAATTCCTAAGAGCATTTCAACACACCTGTGCCTATCTACAAAAGGTCATCAGGATGCAGAACCAGAGTGTATACTGTATGTTAGGAGTGCTTTCTTTCCCTATCCCAGGCCATGAAAGAAAAAAAAATGGCTTTTTAGTACTTACTTTCTATGGTAGAATGTGTAATTAGCATCTTGTAAAACACACTTATCCATGAAGGGAGTACTGCTATGACACCACTTTTCTGTTCCCATGCCCACAAGCCTTGAGACCCATGGGAGCTCAAGGACCAAATATAAAGCTTTCAGTACAAGAAAACTTGATACATAGAGATCTCAAACCCTCAAGCTTCAACTGGGATAAGCCAACGCTGGAGAAAGAGCCTGTCTTTAACATCACTGTCATCAGTGCAGTTAAGACATGTTTCTGCAGTGCAACACAATGCTGATAACCACATACATCATTTGCGATGGTGGAACTAGTTCTGGCTAAGTCTTTTTGTACCTTTGCTCTGGAATCAACAGTCACTGCCGCAAGGCTGACATGACAGCACAAACAGCATCATTTCAAGGCTATAGCTTGCTTGCTGTTAAAGACAGTCTGCTGTACTTGGCTCTGTTCTTCTTCCTGACCTGTAATGCTATAGTTGTACACAGAGACCACATGCAGGGGTAAGGAGGGAAAGGCATAATTTATAGCTTTATATAGAGAAACAAATACTGTTCATGTCAATAGCTAATTGCATACATTTAGGATCCTCATTTAAAACCCAAAAGTGCAGGCATAAGGAAAGATATCAAAAGGACAGTTTCAGCATTGAGATGTTTAACAAATGCCCTCCAGAATAACTAGTAGGAAGGACTGTTATTTTCAGTCCTTCTGCAACCTCAACTACAACTGGATTCAGTCTCATTTTTGCAGACAGATGGGCTGCAATACTGAGAATCTGCCCGTTTTTTTCATGTAAAGAGCTGAGAGCTCACTATTCACTCTATACATGTGAATAAAATGACTAAAAAAAGATTCAAAGATTATATACTCTTAGCTATAGGCAGTGAACATTTTTTAAATTAAGTCAGAAGAAACTTGCTGATCAAAGGTTGGAAAGATCTAACAGTGAAACAATGTTTATCAATGTCCACTAACAGAAATAGTCTGAAGTGGTAACCTGAGAGAAGCACAATGCATTTTGTGGTGTGTGTATGCAGTCAGCATCTGTCATGAACAAGTGTAGGTTCACATGAATGTGTAATTTTGACTCTGCACTTTGGAGTTCAGTACACAAGCTAACACTGCACTTCAGGGTAAAACTGAAGGTCCCAACAGAAATTTAAAATGCCTTCAGACTTTGCAGCAGGACAAGGAGATCCTTTCAAGCCCATGATAAAACACTTTCTTTATCCATAGAGACTTCATACTTGAATAGAAAAAAAAAAGATAAGTTTCTTATTTATTACTACTTCATTCTTTTGCAAGAACATAAATGTATCTTCTTTAATCCCAAAAAGTCGGTAAGTTTGAAAACAGTTCCATTTTGAAAAATATTCTCATAATGTAAGCCTACTGTTTCAATAGGCTACATTTTGCTTCATCAATATTTTTCCACTAACAGTTATTAAACTTCAGCTGTGAGGATTCTTCTGTGATGTGCAATGTGCTGTCTCTATGAAATACATCAAGCAATAATCCTTCATACCCCCATCTGCTCAGTGACAGAATTACAGGGCATCCCCAGGTCATGCTTTGTCGAACACTGACACAAGTACTTTTCATTTGAATTGCAAATTTTGTGGAGCTATTTATCTAATACAAATTCTCTTCAAAGAGGCATTTACAGCTCATGGACTCTTCCTTGGAGAGGGAAGAAGGGACATATGTATACTCAGGAATTTTGTATTTTATTTAGGCACCTGCTTAAGTCCCAGGTTCTATCCATGTCCATGTAGATAACACTTGGCTGCAAATCATGCAGAATGCTGTGCCACAGCGCAGCTGATACATGTTTGCAGAAGCAAGTGGCAAAGCGGTTCTGCAGGAGCACCTGGGGCTTTGGGGGAAGCTTCTTCTTCCTCCTGCTGCGCCTTGCCCTTGCAACTTTCCATTCATTGCCATCTTCTGCCTGCTTACTTACCTTGTGTGTCAGTGCAGGGGTTTTTCTTTGGTTCACTGGGTGCTGCGGTTCCGGTGCAGAATGTGCCTGGAACCAAGTATCTACCTCCCTCTCAGCCTCCCTGATGTCCCGCAGCCTCCTGACTGCCTCCTGCAGCTCAGCCACCTGCTACAGGAGCTCCTTCACCTGGGTGCACCTTCTGCAGTCAGGGCTGCCACCTGCTCCTGCCCCAGGGGTAGGGTCCAGGCACTGCCTGCAGCCCGAGGTCTGCACTGCAGCCTTTCCCTTCGGCTGCTCCATCTGCACGGAAGGCATCGACCACTGCAGGGGTAGCCGGTGCAGGCCTCCCGGCTGGAGCTATAGCCTTTGTTCTCAGGCGGGTGTTGGCCATGTTGCCTTGAGAGTCGGGATCAGCAAATGACTTGGGTTGGCACCCTCCCTGACACGCCCTGTCCTTGCAAACTGCCGCGCAAACTGCCAGTATTAGGTAGCTATTCTCAGGAATGGTTATTGTTGCTAGACACAGCAACTTCCTGTTGCACCAGCCACCACAAACAGTATTAACAGCCACAAAAGAATGCCAAATTGTTCCAGAAGACTGATCCTGTAATACACAATGGAGCATACAGTCCTGTTGCCAGTACTACCACAGACCATTCTTGGCAGTATATTCTTCCCAGTTCCACCTAGATCATTAAGAACTATCAAGTAAAGATTTTTCGCAACTAGATGTGTCCTTACCTCTGCCAGGCCAATCAAGAGGAAAACATGCAATCTGCTCCAACATGGAAATATTAACAGCACAATGTTTACACCTGTCCGTACAATGGTAGGGTTTGTACAGATAGTGTCTCACAGAGGACCTTTGTTTAAGGAAACTGGGGGAACAGACATCAGAAGGACAAGGATTTTTGTGATGTACTGGGACAATTTTCAGAAGCAGCAATACAGTTTGTTAACCTATGCAGGCCAGAGTGGCTATTCAGGCTAGTGAAGATCTGAATCATGATAAGGCAAAAATTATATTGAAAACAGTAACACTCACTGACTTCAGTGCATGCTGGAGCAGGTGCCATCCGTGAGCACTACTAAAATCACAGACTTCCTAATGACAGGAAGCCTGGTGCTTATGATGTCTTATCAGCTCAGCGGAATTCTGGGGAGAAATAAAAGTGCAGCCACTCCCCCGGTGGCTCAGCAGTCTGAAGTGCCACCTCTTGATACCTCTGCTCCATTTAGATCACTGAACTAATCACTGAAACGATCACTGATCATTTGCTGTCTTCTCCTGCCACCATTTTTGAGTTTGACTACATTGTTTTTCCAGTCCAGAGGCTGCTACTGTTGAACTCCTCTAACCCTTTGGACACATCAATTTTTCTTGCCTTGGGAACACTGTCCCTTGTGAGGATCCTTAGACCTCTAATTACGCACCAGAGGGCAAGACAATCTTCAAACACATGTGTAACATAGAGCTTTACTTGGAGAAAGAGTTTCTTTGGACTGGCTTCTAGGTTACCATGGCATGCATGCCTTGTACTGTTCTGGCTTCTGCTTTTCTTTTGTTCCATCTTGTTTGCTGCTGCCAAAATACACAAAGCCTTGAACATCTTCTGGGCTTGACATACAGGCTCTTTTTATCATTCCTTGCCACATCCCAAAATGTATTTGTTCTTACAAAATTCAGCAGAAATCAAAACCTTCCTTCTTGCCCAAACTGTGTATGAAGGCATTGCCCCTGACAGGCCCCAGCTCTTTTTTTTACTAAATAAACATCATTTCTGGAGCATTTGATCTAGTTGACAAGTTCCGTCAAGCTTTCTGCTGATCTCCCTGCATTGTGATCTTTCTTTTTCTCGCTCTGTCACACGAGTTTGAATTTTTCTTGTGCATAATATAAACTATGAACAAGGTTTCAAAGTGACTTGACAGCAGCTTTATTTATAGTGTACGTAAAACTTATATGCAACCATCAGAGAAATCTACTCTGAATATTAATCTGATGTTGCTAAAAATTAATTTATTGGTACAGCAGCTTTTAAAGCTGTGGTACATATTACGCTCAAAAATCCATGCAATTTATGTGTTAAAATTTATTACCATAAATTAACTATCAGAATAGTTCTAAACGTAACCCTGTTGCTGGGTGGCCTGGCACAGCCTGTTCTACCATTAGTCAGGCTGTGGCTCACAACGTGCAGAGGCTCAGCTTCTTTTCAGAGTCCCTAGCTTCCACTAATATTTCCAGCCTTTCTTGTATACACCTTCCAGTACTTCGAAAAATATCAGCCAACAATGTTGGTCTGAGTTTAATGTTGACTGTGACCTGGGATAAGCAAGGAAAGGAGATCCCTTCTTACATACTTGCATGGGCTCTGCCATCTCACTGCTAGCTCAAAGCACAGGAAGCTGCTAATATTTACTCTGATCCTGGTCAAGAACATATTTTCATCCTAATGTTGCACAGAGGTGAGCAAGGAGGTAGAAGAGGATGGGGAATGCTTATCTGCTGTCCTATCCTGAGCATGCTGAAAGTACAGTCTAACTCTAAATAAGGAGGTTCGTTAAATTCTTGGCTTAAATCTGAGTACAGAATTCAGTTGTTTCCACCACAAAGCACAGGCAGGCCCTTGGCTACAATTCTACTCTTGGGAAGAATGCTAGGCCTGTTTCAGCTGTCATCATCAAGTACACAGTCCATCCTGACCTGTCTCTGGAGAGTGATCATTTTGCTGCCTCTCCCAAATCTCAAAGCAGCTATTGGGAGGTACAGCACAGGTCTCTCTTCTTTCCTAGGCTAGACAAACAGTCCACTCCACCAACAGCAAAACAAATACATGAATATGAACATAGAATCTGAGCCTTCTGTTATGGACTCCACTATGCACCACTCCCATGTTATGCACCTTTGCACCTCCAACACCCCAGCAAAGCTGCACAAACTTTCCTGGCTAAATCACTAATTGAAAACACTGGTTAAGAAGCAATTGGGCATCATGCATGTGGAAATAATATTGCCCAAACCGTAGGTAAGGTCTTGGCAAATTCACACACAAGCAGCCTTAATCCTCTCTGAAAGCCGTTACTCGGTACCTGGCATCAGTTTGCCACCAGAATAATGTAGATTTCCTCGAGGTCTCTGTGGCACTTTCCTGGATCATGGGGCCAGCTGGACACCCAGCAGCACAGTAATCTGGACCACAGCATCTACATCCCATCAGTTCAGCATAGGCTCAGCAGCCCTCGCCTTGCCAAGCACGTAACAGCACACATTGTAAGCCCATTCTGTTTAAAAGAATATTCTGAGCCTGACCTAGGGCTCAGCTTTAATCCACTCAGTATGCTGTTTGTTGATATCCTAATGTATTCAATGACAGCACACAGTGCCTCCCTTCATGTCTTACAGAACCCAAGGTACTATATTCAGCAATACTGCAACAGTGTCTGGCATGTCATCTCATTTCCAGAAGGAATCGGCTTAGTGTGACTAAGCCAATACATGATACACTTTAAAAAAAAACGTATATTGACTGGCATCAATTAAATCATGTACACTGAGGTACGCATTTACCTTCCTTGTGTCAGACACTTTTTTTATTTTTTCAACATATAGATGAAGTTAGGTCATCTCCTTTCCCTTTCAACTTCTTCTGGACTTACCACAGTATTCAAACAACTTACAGGGAAAATACAATCATACTTTTTCAGAGTGTTCCCTGGGCAGCAATTTTAAAATTTTGCAAAAGCTCTCATCCTCTTGGGATGGAAAGATTTCATCAGTTTTATACATTGTGGCTCTACCATTTATCCCAGCAGAAATACTTATTGAATGTATCCCTTCTTGTGCAAAATTGCAAACTCAGCTGTCATTAAAGAAATCAGGCCTAAGCCTTTGGCCACTTGCTAATTCTTCATGCCTCCCTTAGTATCTGAGTTGAGTTTCTGTTTCTATGTCAACTTTCTCCATTTTGCTCATATATTCATATAATTCACCCTAATTTACTGCCAGAAAACATTCCCTCATTGGAAGTTTTTGCTCACAGATAGTTAAAGCACAAACATACTATTTTTTAAAATAAGGGAGAATGGTAATCGGGCTAGAAATGTGAAGGTGACAAGAAGAGTATTTTCTTCCAAGATAAAGCATTTGCTGAACTGCTTTGCACAGGTCTTTTTACATTTTTAGCAACATTTACATAGTTCTTTGCACAGAGACCACTTTAAAATGCACACACATTATAACTTCTATCACTAACAGGGACTCGTTCTATTAAAACAATAAACCAAAAACCCACAGTGGCAAAATCTATTACCTTAATTACCTTACTACCCAATAGCTGATTCTGATGACAGCCAAGAACAGTTCTTCCTTTAACTACAAGTAAGAATTGTGTGCTAGTATCGTCAACAGTCTTACAAAATGCAACTCACTCTGTGGGATCCTTCACCCCCAACTTCCTTCAGGTTAAGGGGAACGGAAAGTTTCAAGTGCAACATCTTTAAAGGAGAATTAATCTACTCTGGACTCCAAATGATTCTGGAACAGGCACATCCAGACATACAGATATGCCCAGATGAGTTGTTCTTGAAAAAGGAACATGGAGACAAATCTTAGGAGAAGATGCATTTGAATGCATTTCTTTTTCATAATTGCTTTGAGATAGAGTCACCTGAATGTTAACACCTACTAAAAGTATCAGTGGAGCTGCAAATCCCAGGTCTAAATGTCCAGAAGTGAAAACACAACAATTCTAAACAATGTCAGGTACTGGAGGCAAAATAGACTTGTAGGTCTCTTGTCTTATGAATGCAAGCCTACAGTCACCTGGAAATACAAGGCTATATCAACTCTATTCTACAAAAATGCTTCATCACAGATTGATGGCATACATCCACCTGAATATTTGAATCAAGAATTAAAAGCTTGCTCCCAAAAGATGAAAGACTGTGGCCTTTACCATATCGTGACATCCTTGACAGAAAATCAACAGAAAGTCTCTTGGGTGATCTTTTAGAAGTAGACAAGGGCCATCACAATACACTGACTAACAGAAGAACAAGATTTGGGTCTGAATGAGGAGTGATGGCAAGGATAGACGGAAATGAAGCCTGTAGGACTACTGTAAAATGTGTACTGAAGTAGTCCCAGACCTTGTTTGAAGATTATTTTGTCTATCACCTTTCATCTTCCTTCTCTTTCTCTCCTTCCCTTTCCCCCATAGGCAGACAAGGAGGGAAAGGGCAGCAGGCTACTGGAAAATATCTGGTACCAAGGTAGGATTTTGATGACAAGGGTTTTGGTAGTAATTCCAGAACCAGTTTTCCCATGGACACCGCCTGCTCAGGTTACATTTTTGATCTGTCCTACCTGCCCTCTTCAAAATGTTTTACATTTTAGAAGCCTTCTGTGCCCAGTTCATTAAGCAGGAGATAACACAGTAATTTAAAATCATTAGCAGCAATGATTCAACACAATCTAAGTTTCTCTGACAATCCTGTTTTAGCACAAGTAAATCATTGCTGTGATTAGCAATTTAGTTTTCTGCGTTAGCCTTGTAATGACCTCTGAACACGGACCTTGCTACCTCATACCCTGAGTGCATCAGCTTTCCACCAATGCTAAACGTACAGTTTGTGCAATGAATCCCAGCACCCTGCAACCCTCTCTTCTCTGTGTTGAATATTTCAGCTCATTTGTGGTGAAGACGAACTGCCCTTCAGTATTCCCTTATCGCACTTTGGTAGCTTCACAACCCATTTCTCTGCAGTTCCAATGGTTCATTCTTTTTTAAAAATTGAGAAACATGTCCATGAGAAAACCAGGGGCTTCCAAGCATGACATCTAGGACTAAAAGACACAGGAAAAAGTCCAGAATAAATTCCAATGGCTCTGACCAACACCTCTCTTAACTGGCTAAATCACAGAACACTTTATGCTGCAAAAGATCTCTGGAGGTCTTCAGCAAAGCCTTCTTCTCTAAGCAAGGCTAGCTACAAAGTTAAAGCAGGCTGCTCAGAGACTTGTCCACTCACATTTTGGAAATCTCCAAGCAGAGGGATACCACAGCCTCTACATCTAAAATGATATTCCAACTGAAGAAAAGCAAGAATCATAAAAGATTTCAGAGAGTGCCTGCCCACCCAAAATAACTGGAGGGCAAAGCTTTTTCCTCATCCAGATGTCTGATATTCTCCAGCATCAAAGGCCCTAACTTCCATGACCAAAACACAGAATCACAGCAAGATCTTCAATAATGCTTTGAGATGCTCAGGTCTGCCAGCTTTCTATCATGTCCCCTGGAACCCTGTACATCTTTCACTCCCTTTGGGGAAGCACTGTGAAGCTCTGTCTTGAAATTACAACAGATTGGCTGACTCTTAAGCTTGGTTTATTTCCAGGTGTTCTCCCTTTTGTGGAGCACTGTGCTGGTGCTGTCTCCTATAATGTAGTGACATTACTTGCCTCCAGTTTGCTTTTATACTATATAGCCATCTATCATACTTAAGAAACTACTATCATCCAACATGCCCTTCAACTCTGCCTCTGGTAGTGTTGTTATATCTTTATGCTTTGTACATAAATGAAGGACTTCAAAGAGAAGACGCTAGGAAAGGGATTGAAGGTCTTTCTTTTCAACTTTCACTCCTATTGCTGTCAGACTTGGTATGATGCTAGCATATGCATTCTGCCATCCCCAAAATGTAATAAATAACAGCACATCACCAGCAGCACCATATTGCTCACAGAGTCACTTAATGCCTCACAAGCAATATTTGTTTGGGAGCTGACAAAAAGTCTCAGCCCTGCAAGAGAGCTTCCCACTCCTTCTCCAGGATCCTGGCTTCTTTGCAGGCTCTTCCTTTCACCCTTGCATATCTACTGCTAGTCTACTAACATAAAGTCTACCTGACCTCCAATTTCATGTTTAAGTATTAACAGAACAATCAGATTTGCTTCCATTTTAAGATTCAGTGTACCCTGGAAGAATAGAGTAAGATTATTTGATTTGATTCTGTTTAAATAAACAGGAGAATTTCCCAGCAAATAGCAAGATTGTTTGTTCTTTTTCTTTCTGTCATAGGATACAGGCATGAGATCTACAAGCAAAAATTGTACCAGGCGTTGAAGAACTAACCCTTAAAAACCCAGTAATCTGTTAGACTCTTGTCTCTCTGTCTGAAATTTGCTGAAGTTTTACTTGGTGAAAATGTGTTCTGTGCTTCAGTGAGCTTCCAAAAGCTCTCATTATTTCATGGTCCACACAAGGGTGATTCTGTGCACTACCAAAAGTCTCCTTCCTTGAGATTTTACGGTTGGAAATACTAAACTTTCTTGTATGGTTTCCAAGAAAGAATGTTTGAACAAGCAGTTAACCCCACATTGCATCATACTGGCCATGAAGAGTTGAAGCTCTTAGAGGCTCACTGCAGGTCTTCCATCATATTGATGTTATTTCTAAAGCATTCCCATAGGCATGTGATGGGAGAAGGAACTTTTTTTTTTAATTATGTAGAGGGAAAAAGATATTCCAAGTAGCTCTTAAGTGGCTCAGTAACTGGTAAGCACAGTGAATCAAAACTGACCTTAGTATTATTTCTGCACTCCCCTCACAACTGGCTGAGCCTATGACTCAGCCCTCTGCAGGTCTAAACTGCCTGCTGCAGTGACTTGGCTCCAGAGATCAGGAACCACCTGCACTGCTGCTGTCACAGCTTATTTCACAGCTTCAGTAGGCCTCTAGGACAGGCCTAAGCTTTTAAAGTGCTGGGGAGACAGCAGCAGGCAGAACTGCTATGTTCCACCCCTCACACCCGTCTCCTTCCTGCAGCAGAGCAGGCCCAGCTAACATAGAAATCAGCAAACTATTTCCAACACAGCTAGAGTCAAGCTTAATATAAGGATTTCTGCTCCACACGACGAGCCATCCAGAAATCTTGGGGGGTGTGGGGGAAGGGTTCATCAGGCCAACCACATCTCCCATTCTTACAGCATTCAGTCTTCTGCAAAGACTGCTTTGCAGCCAGGTATAACCCATGCAAAGATGCATCTCAGATGTGTTAGTACAGAAGACCTACTGACAAGGGACATGGCCAGTGCAACGCTGTCTGACGTCTTGAATTTGGCCACCACCAATAAAGGGGCAAAAGGAAGTCTTGAAGCCCTCAGGGTTCACTCAATGGAGAGGGCCCTTCCCAAGCAGAAGAGCGTTTATCTCAAGTCATTCAGGTCCAGATATCTTCCTTCTGCTGCTCTCATTTCTTATTCTTCTTGCATCTTTCTGGGGCATGACATGAGGCAACGCAAACTTTGCTACATAAATAATGACAGAACGGTCTTCAGCAGGGAGAAAATGCAAGGGCTAAGGCAAAGGAGAGGATATCTGAGCTCCAAGCTTCAGCATCCAATCTGCAAGCTGGACCTATGTCAATGTCTCAAACACTTATCCACTAAGTAATCTGGGCCTGCATATGGCTTGAGGTGTAAGTCAGCACAGTGGATTTATCCATCCACAGGTGACTTAGTCTTCTAAATATATGGAATTTAGCTGTGAAATCCTAAGTAGATTCAGGGTCAGAATGGACAACAAGCCACTTTTTTATCAACAGGAGACCTCCTGAGAGGTTTGATTCAGAGAAAAAGGCTTTCCAGAAAAAGCTTGCCTTCGGAGTGTCCTGTGCTGATCAAGAAGTTGGCAAGAGAAGCTAATCATTGCACTAGCATTTTGCAGCAAGAACATAGGTGTTCCCTCAGCTGCCAAGTAAGCAGGCTCGTAACAGCTCCGTTCTCATGCAATACACCTCCCTTCAAAATCAGAAAGAAGGCTCCCTGTATTTTCCAAAAGGGTAGGAAATGGTGGGAAGGTATAACTCATTTAAGTCTCCAGCATTGACAGAGTTTACACACATACAAAACAAAGATGCAAATGGAAGGCAGGCTACTATTTTTGTATAATCTTGTTTGTTCATTAGTGCAGACAGAACAGACTTTGATGCTGTTTTGATACACAAGGGGATTTCCAGGTAGCCTACCACTCTTCTGTTTTCACCCCACCTGCATCATATCTGCCAGTCCTGCCCTCTGGCTTACTAGCTGTGCAACACACCTGACACTTTCTCTTTTTCTGCCTCCACTTCACAGAAGCCACATATACCTCTCAGATGAGGCATCCATTCTCCCCACCTTCAACACCTCAAGCACAACAGTGTGCTCAAGTGACTGTTTTTCTAATGGCTTGTGTTAATCTTCAACAGCAGGCAAGTAAATGTTAGGCAGATCTTCTCTTTCCCACCAACAGATAAACTACCTTCAGCCCAGGTCTTCAGAGGATTTGGGAGTAAAACCCATTTCACAGCAGTGGAAGAATTTATCCACCAAAGTGCCATTTTGTGTCCCCGAAAGAGACCAGGAAGACAGGAGCACAGCACCACACATAATGACAAATCCAGTCCTGCCTTGGGACCTCTTTTTTTCCACAATCTTAACTTTTGTGACAAAAATCAAAACCATTCAGAAGATGAACTCTGCAAGTTTTACGACTAGCAAAAATTCTTCCTTATTTCCCTGATCATGCAGGCTGGGAACCTGGGCTCTGCATGAAACACAGTCTCTGCTGGAACTTTAGAAAAAAAGATTCAAAGATAATATACTCTTAGCTATAGGCAGTGAACATTTTTTAAATTAAGTCAGAATAAACTTGCTGATCAAAGGTTGGAAAGATCTAACAGTGAAACAATGTTTATCAATGGCCAATAACCTGGCTGAATCCTTAAATTTCTCCATGGCAGGAAGAATATTGACCAAGCTTGAAGTTTTGAGCAAACTCAGTTAATCTTCTGGTTAGGCCCTGAGCATCTGAAAACTTTTTCTCATTATCTTCCCACTTTGATTTCAGTCTCTCCCACTATGGAAATCAGATCTGAGCATGCAAGAAAAAAATATAACTTCATTCAAACTATCAGAGATAATTTCCCTTTACCTGCTTCAAATGAGAAAAAAAAAAAGTCGGAAAGAAAGCAGCAAGACTAACAAAGAAAACTTTGCAATCTAATCACAAAATATTTCTGTATATCCAGATGTTCAAAGAACTGTGGCATGGACCATAGTTACCAAAATACAGCAATCTCCTGCAAAAATAACAATATTTCAATCAATATTCCTTAACAAGATATTCAGAAACCAGCTGATTTATTCATCTAAATACTTTTTCCTACATTTTCAAGTGATTACTTGCTACAACAGCATTACTTTTGCGGAGAACCCTGAGAAGCGCTCAAAACCCAGTACATACTCAGTAAAAATCTCTGGAATAGTTGAAGCATTGTCAAACTTCTCTGACAGACCTCCCTTGGCAGGGCTGGATAGGACATCTTCATCCCCTCAGAAAAATAGCAACTATATTACCTACTGCATCTTTTGGTTTGGGGTTTTTTTTCTGGCTTTCAAGCTTGCTTCCTTGGAAGATTATTTATATGCTACCACACTGTGGTATACAAATGCGCCACACCAACCGTCTCTGCTCTCCCTCTGACAGGGGAACATGCTCAATTTCAGCCCTGTTTTCCAGCTGCAAACAGATTAGATACACCAGGCCAGCTTGAAAGCTCTCAACATGTTAGGTAAAAAGCAGAAGATAGGGAAAGACTGATGAACTGAAATTTGCACCTAGACAGACAGAGAATATGACCTTCTCTGCCCCAAGAGGCAGTGATCACAAGATCAGTCAGCATTTCTTTAGCCACCAATGCTGGCAATACAGATGGGCAGTTGTCGTAGTTTAGCCCCACGTGGGACCAGATTACACTCCCTCATTTCCTCCACCTTCTGAGGGAATGGCGAGAGATAATATAAAAAAAAAGGCTCGAGGTTTGGGATAAGGACAAAGTTACTGTTACGGGCAAAACAGACTCAACTTGGGGAAAACTATTTAGTTATTATTAAAACCAAAGCAGGATAATGAGAAAGAGAACAAGATAACCTCCTCCCACCCCACCCTCTTCCCAGGCTTAACATTATCTCTACCACCTTCCTCACCCAAGTGGCACAGGGGAGAAGAGGGAATGGGGGTTACAGTCAGTTCACCACTTGTCGCTTTACGTCACTCCTTCCTCCTCAGAGGAAGAACTCCTCACATTCCTCCCCTGCTCCATTGTGGGGTCCCACCCACGGGTTACAGTCCTTCATGAAACTGTTCTGACATGGGTCATTTCTTCCACAGGGTGCAGTCCCTCCAGAACGACTGCCCCAGCGGGGCCTCCACGGGCCACAGCCTCCTTCAGGCATCTGCCTGCCCCAGTGTGGGGTCCTCCATGGGCTGCAGGTGGATCTCTGCTCCTCTGTGGACCTCCGTAGGCTGCAGGGGAACAGCCTGCCTCACCATGGGCTGCATCACAGGCTGCAGGGGAATCTTGGACCGGAGCAGCATTACTCCTCCCGCTCCTTCACCGACCTTGGCAGCTGTTCCTCTCACCAGAAATTCTTCACTGCCCAATGCCAGGATGCAGTCTTGCTCAGGCAGTCATTGTGGCCTGGCTATAGCTCTACCTTCCTATAGAAAGCCACAGACCTGCTACCCACAGTTGTCAGTGCAAGGGAAAGATTTACACCAGAAGAGAAGTTCAGAGTGTGCATCCCTAGTAATATTTTCAAAAAAGGAACAATCCCTGAATCAACACCTCTCCAAATCCACTTCCAGTAGAAAGCAATTGCAGCCCAACTCACTCGGCCATAAATCTCTGCAGTGACCTGAAATATTCCTGAAAATGCAAGTAGTCGCCCATTGCTTTCCCCAGTTCTCACTGTTGGCTCATGCTCCCTTGCAACTGGTCCAGACAGTAAAGATCTGAGGGGCAACTGATGTTGCATCTCCTAACCTTAACAATGGCATAATTGAAAGGTATTACTGTAACACATGAAGGCCTTGTTTTAAACAATTTTTCTTCATCAGCAAGTACTTCCTAAGAATGTCAAGGAATGACGTCAAGTTATTACCTTCCCATCTGGGAATAAGGCAATGTGAAATCTATCCAGCAATGGAGAAAGGAAATATTTCCACTCTCCTCCTGATCAGCCAAGCTCATCAGCACCACTTGGTGCTAACTTCACTCACTGCCACAGAACAAACTATGGTAGAAGCTAAGCTGGACTCCTAATTTCACATCATAACGACTTACCAAATTTCACTGAATAAATCCTGGCCATGCATCTAGATACTGGGCACTCAAGAGCCTTGGAGACAACATGCCAAATCAATTCACAGAACACTGCAACCATTCCAGCAGTATAGCAGTCTATCGGGGGAAAAAAAACCATAATCACCACCACCCCTCCTCTAAACCCCTAAACCACTCCTTAACCATACTTAAAGGTAACAAAATACATGCGACACCAGCTGCATTGTACGGCAGGACTGAGATTAACTCTACATGCGGGGGGACAGGTCTCCCGTTCACAGGGCTCTTAAAGCAATATTTGGAAGTCAGTCCTCATTTTTACAGTCAGTCCATCATACATCCATACTCCTTCTTGCACCCATGACCCATCTTATCAGAAACAAAAAGGACAGAGGAAAGAAACTAAGTGTAACTTTAACATACCAAGTGAAAATGCATCATCCAAACTGCAGAGTGAGAATGAGAAACACATCTGAATGAAAAAAATCAGCAGCAAACAAACTAGAAAAAAGAAGTACTATAATTCCCAAGGAACATGCTAATTCTTACCAATAAAGTAATTAACATTTTTTAAAATCTCTGAAAAATGAAATTGGCTATACAAGTTCTAATTAATACTGTAATAATCTATTGCAACCTAAAATGAGAAATCTTTGCTCCTCATTAAAGCAATAATACAGTAGAATTGTATTAAGGAAAAATAACCATCAGAACTAGGGCTGGGAAGATCCCAAAGAAATCATGCATTCCACCCTTCTACCGTGACTAGGAAGCTGTTTCTGCATTACTTTATCTGACCGATTGTTTTATCACCTGTTGCTAATCCTTTAAAGGAAGAAACTCTACCCCAGCTCGCCTCCAAGAAGGAATTTAGATTTTCTCTGCCAAATATCTGGACCCTGGCCACCTTCCCCCACCCTCTCCTTAAGTTAGTATAAACTAGTACTTTGCCATCACAACATGCATGGAGAACAGTTTCTCTCTTCCTCCAACAGTATATATGGAGATTTTCCAAACCTGACTGCACAGTCCTGGCCAGTTCAAGCTGACCCTGCTTGAGCAGGGGAGTTTGTGTAGAAGATCTCAAGAGGTTTCTTTCAATTTCATCTCTTCTGTGCTTCTCAGAGTACTCCTCCTGAGTGTAGGAATTAAGATCCAAACCAGTAGGCACTATCCTTCAGGTAAAGGTTTGGTCCAAGACATAGCATTGTGCTTTTCTGCGATGGAAAGAAGCAACTGAAGACTTCATTACTTCTCATTCTCTGACACTCCTGATGAATTCTGTCAAAGAGATCTGTCTCTACGCATTCATAGACACCTCATCCTGGAATCTGCCTCAGTACAAAAACTGAGCTCTAAAGGGCAACCATCATCTCCGTGTCCACTTTGTGCAGCAAGGGACTGTGCTGTCACTACTACACCTCACCTCACCAAATGAACATAGCATATGACCCAGGCGACAACTATGCTCAGAGCTTAAAAGGGCAAGAGCAACAGAAGGACAACAAAAATATTCCCAAAGCCTTTTTCTGAGTGCTAAGGAAATTCTGGACTGTTGATTGTCTCATAAATCCCAGTGTGCCCGCAATAACAACTAATGCTTTCAAGTCAACCGTTCTCCACGTTTCCTGATTTCAAGAGCACTTTAGGACAGTCAGTTACCATGAAAAAGTAAAAACCAGGGGAAAAGCAGTATTTCTCTTCTATATTACTAATTTATCCTTTGCCTTTCTATAGGATATTTTTTCCCTGACCATAGTGAATTATGAGCAAGCTCACTGTTTAAATTTCTGGAAGATATTTTAATTTTCTGCAGGTGCAAAATTTCCTCAGGAATGACACATGAAAAGCTGCAGATCAAGATAACTCATAGTGTACAAGGAAGCATGCATGTATCCATTTCAAGGCATCCTATAAAATGTACTACAGCACCACATCAGGACAGAGAAACTCAACAGTTCTCCACAAAACTACTCATGAGGAAAACAGGTAAAAGCGTACTGCTCTGTAAAAGTATCATCTGCCAGAATTCATACACACAGGCAAAATATTAGGCAAAAGCTGGAACCTCTCCACTTCAAAAGAACCAGAAGCTACGTTAGTATTATTCTCCACAGAAATTACCTTTTGGCTGTGACATCCATACCCACAAAACCAAGCTTTTAGTCAGGACACTGTGCCCTGCAGAACAATGTGTCACTAATGGGATTTTCACTAATTCAAAAGGTACGGTCAACACAGTCCCCCTGAGACTCTCCAACAGTTTGACAAGGACAAGTCTGTGCTACAGACTGTGGCTGTTTTATAGGCAAACGCCATTTGTGCTTACCTCACAGAAGCATGCCATCCTACACATATCTCTGGCATATTGGATCCCAGAACAGTAAAATGGCCCTAGTGTGAGCAGATGATGTGAGACACTGGTGAAACAATGTGAGCTGCCCACACCACAGAGAGGATCAGAAAGGTCTGTCTTTTTTTGCTCAGCCTTTTCAGATCTTAAAAACCACCACATTAACTTCATTGGTGTAGGATGTAGACAGAATCTGCCTACTTTGCAGAAAAGGACAGACGAAGCTAGCATCTAAATGACAGTAGGCAACAGCTTTTTGGTAAGATTTTCTAAATATTATGTATCCTAGTTACACAATGAGTTGCACATTCCCCAGTAGAGTCTGCCTAGTACAAGATCTTTTAATTCTACTTTCAAGTGAGTGCTTTCCAGGAAATATACTAGAGATTTTAGTGCTGACTGCAATCAGGCCCCTTGTCTTTACAATGAGCATGATTTATAGCAATTTTATGCTGATAGCCCTCACTCATCATTATCACAAGAGAGAGTGTACGTCAAAATTCTTTATTCACCCCAAATCATACATCAAAAATTCTTTATTCACCCCAAATCATACATCATCCAGGCTTTCCATTCAATGGCTTTGAGTCTTCTTTCGGGACCTAGAGAAGCAAAAGTCATAGAGTGCTCTACACAATGACTTTCACAGCCTTTTAAACTCTCCTATTACTCTGGACAGCATATAAAATGGCAGAGCTTTGTTTGTTTTGAATGACAAATCCAGTTAAATACAAAATGTAGATTTGAGGGTGAAGATCCAGTTTTACAAGACTGATTAGTAATAAATTTTAGTCTCTATTCAAATCCCGTATCTAATTAATTTTTTACATAAACACTCCTTTGTATCCAAATAGAGAATCCTCATGTTTACCATATATATACAGAGGTAACATGTCTGGATCTGAAAGCCATAACTACTGGAGGCTGGACAGTGTTCTGGGGTAGCTCCCCACTACATTTACCCAGTTGCTGTCTTCCCAGTACATCCACTATTAGAGGCAACACTGGGCTAAACGGTCCTGTAATTTGATCTGATAAGAGCCCTGCCATCTATCATCCTTTTGAACTGATTATAAACAATGGTGAAACTGATTCCACGTATTTCTGGTGTGTCCAGTGTTCAAAAGGAAGGATTAAACTTAGAGCACGAGAGAGTACAATAGGAACTGAATCTTGCAGGAATTTCAGTGATGGTAGGCACAAGGCAGATGCTAGGAACTAAGAGGAGCTAGGGCACAGAAATAGATTTTGTTGTTTCAAGATTTGTCTAGCCAGTGCTTATTCCAGTTGGATTCATAGCAAAAATTTTCAGCTTACATAACTGTAACTGTGTTGGTTTGGATGATCCAGGCCAATCCCACTGCATACTGAGCAGCGTTGAGTACCACAAGGCAGTATCTTTCTTGCCCAGCACTTTTTCAGTTCCTGTCAGGATCTCCTCTGTGTTCATCCTGGGTTTTTTTATAACAAATGCTTTCCTATAGGCCTGCTGTGCCAAATACCAAAAATTGTTCCCACTGACTGCAAGGCAGAAATTTTGTTCCTGCGTAATTTGTTCTGTCTTTACACTTCTAACCTAGAGTACAGAGCAGATTCAAACTAATAAACACACTGATGTTGATAAACACATTGATGTTGTTAGTTGTTGCTAAACAGACCAAGGTCACTGTCTGTCTTCCCAGGTTTTGCTAATGTGCAGGTACAGGAAGCTGGGAGTGATACAGCCAGAATAGTTGACCCAAACTGGCCAAAGAGAGTATTCCATACCATAAACGTCATGCTCAGTACTTAAGTGGGGTGTGGGTCGGTGTGCTGGCTCTCCTTTTTTTCTCTCGATGTTTAGAATAATTTTGGGATTGTTTACAGTTCTTTATTTTTTGTTCCATGACTGCTGCTCAGGATGGGCTGTATCGGTCTGGGTCATCGGGTGGTGAGAAATTGTGCATCATTTGGTTTTTTTTTTTGTTTTGTTTTGTTTTTTTAATTATTATTAATCTTACCATTGTTTTTTCTATTATTATTATTATTATTATTATTATTATTATTATTATAGTTATACTATATATATTATTATCTTTTCCTTTGCTATCCTAGTAAACTGTCGTTATCTCAACCCAAAAGTTCTTTTCTTCCTGATTCTTTCCCCATCCCCTGGGGAGGGGCAGGGTGTGGTACTCGATTGCAGACTGTAGCTAAACCACACCACCAGATATCATGTGTGTACCACACTAATCTTCTCCCACATACATTAGTCAGCTTGCATCACCAGTAAGTGTATTTAAGGGGGACACAGAAGTTACTGCTTCTGAGAGCTACAGGTAGAAGCTGAGTTCTTACATTCTATGAACTAGCCCAGTATTCTGTGAAGTCAATGCAATGGAGAATATGCCCTGGTGATTAAAGACCTGTGATCTATTTTGGTATATGTCAGATGAAGCGCAGCATGGGTAAATCTACATGCATAGTGAAAGTCAAAATTGTAGCTCATCCCCAGAAAGAAACCCTGTCTTCAGATGTGTGTCCTTGTTGCATAAAACTTTGGACTGGTTTCACCTAACTAGTAAGAAAATCAGTGTTTGATCAAGAGGCTATGTATATCCTTCCTGGTCATTCACTATCAGTAAAGATATTTGTATCCTTTTTATTACTCTCCTCTTTTTTCTTCTTTTTAATACTTTCCAACTAAATTTTGGATGCTGCCTGCTCATGCACACATAACTTTTCTTCTTCAGTGCTTTAAGTTTCCACATGAGAGCTGGTCCCCCTCTCAAATCCATAGCAAGTTGTCATAGGAGTCCCTAGCATTGATTGCCTGAGATGAGGTTCTGCTGCATCTCACATGAAAACAAATTGCAACAGTAAGACAATGCAACACAAACATTTTGATTAATATGAAAAAAAACCTCCAGGATCCTTCAAATGCTACAGAACTTAGTGTAGTGTTTACTACAGTACATAATGCATTGTGCTTGCTCCTGGAAAGTTTCCATAGCAAGATCCTGGTAACAAATACTGGCAGATTCAAGTTGCCATTGCTTATGGCAGTCACAGAACATTTCCAGAGCTAAAATTTCCTCAAGAAAGCTGAAAAAACAGCTGTTAATGACACTGTAACAGTAGGATGTCTGCACTATATATTATGTAGTTGGAGACAGTAAACCTGAGAAAACAAACAGTCTCAAGCTATTTAGGTGGAAGGCAAGAGTCAGACAGGCAACCACAACAGCCAGAGACCATGTATCCCAGTTCACACTTGCTAAAGACTTGTGGCTGATGGAGGAAGTTTGCAATACTGCCAGTGTGAGTACCAGAGCACAAACTGTGTAATGAGCTTGTGTGACTCAGGGCTGCAGCTTGCCAGGTCTTCTTTGTTTGAACTGGTTTTGACCTTGTACTTATAGTTATGCTTGGGTTAGCTCTAACAGCAGTCTTCCTAATGACCAGGTGGCTATAGGTAATTTGTCTTACTTTTGCTTATCTTTCTATAGTAAAATCATATTCTTTTAAATAGCCAGTAGAAACAGGCAGTTATTCTGTGGTTGTATTTATGACTCTAGCATCATTTAGAATCATAGAATCATAGAACGGTTAGGGTTGGAAGGGACCTTCAAAGGTCATCTAGTCCAACCCCACTGCAAGAAGCAGGGACATCCCAGACTAGATCAGGTTGCTCAGAGTCTCATCCAGCCTGGCCTTGAATGTTTCCAGGGATGGGGCATCCACCACCTCTCTGGGAAACCTATTCCAGTGTTTCACAACCCTCATTGTGAAAAATTTTTTCCTAATATCTAATCTCAGTCTACCTCCCTCTATTTTAAAACCATTACCCCTCGTCCTGTCACAACTGGCCCTACTGAAGAGCCTCTCCCCATCTTTCTTGTAGGCCCCCTTGAGATACTGGAAGACTGCTATCAGGTCTCCCCGGAGCCTCCTCTTCTCCAGGCTGAACAGCCCCAACTCTCTCAGCTTGTCCTCACAGGAGAGGTGCTCCAGCTCTCTTATCATCTTCGTGGCCCTCCTCTGAACCCTCTCCAACTGGTCCATGTCCTTCTTATGTTGGGGGCTCCAGAACTGGATGCAGTACTCCAGGGCTGAGTAGAGGGGGAGAATCACCTCCCTCGACCTGCTGGCCACGCTCCTCTTGATGCAGCCCAGGATGTGGTTGGCCTTCTGGGCCCTAAGGGAGCACTGCCGGCTCATGTTGAGCTCCTCATCTACCATCACTCCCAAGTCCCTCTCCTCAGGGCTGGTCTCGATCCATTCTCCGCCCAGCTTATATTTGTGTCTGAGATTGCCATGACCCAGGTGCAGGACCTTGCACTTGGCCTGGGTGAACTTCATGAGGTTTGCATGGGCCCACCTCTCCAGCCTGTCAAGGTCCCTCTGGATGGCATCCCTCCCCTCCAGTGTGTTGACGGCACCACACAGCTTGGTGTTATCAGTGAACTTGCTGAGGGTGCACTCTATCCCACTGTCCATGTCGCCAACAAAGATGTTGAACAGGGCCAGGCCCAACACAGACCCCTGAGGGACGCCACTCGTCACTGGTCTCCGCTTGGGCATTGAGCCGATGACCACCACTCTCTGAGTGCGGCCATCCAGCCAACTCCTTATCCACCGAGTGGTCCATCCATCAAACCCATGCCTCTCCAGTTTAGAGAGAAGGATGTCATGCAAGATAGTGTCAAAAGCTTTGCACAAGTCCAGGTAGATGACATCCGTTGCTCGTCCCTTGTCCACCAATGCTGTCACTCCATCATAAAAGGCCTCCAAATTGGTCAGGCACAATCTGCCCTTTGTGAAGCTGTGCTGGCTGTCACCAACCACCTCCTTGGCTCTCCATGTGCCTTAGCATGGTTTCCAGGAGAATCTGCTCCACGACCTTGCCAGGCACAGAGGTGAGGCTGACCAGCCTGTAGTTGCCCGGGTCTTCCTTGTTACCCTTTTTAAAAATGGGGGTTATGTTCCCTCTCTTCCAGTCATCGGGGACCTCACCAGACCGCCGTGACTTCTCAAATACAATGGCAAGTGGCTTGGCAACTTCATCTGTTAGTTCCCTCAGGACTCACGAATACACTTCATCAAGTCCCATGGACTTGTGCACCTTCAGGTTCCTCAGATATTCCCGAACCTGCTCTTCATGTACAGTGGGCGGTTCTTCATCCTCCCAGCCCCTGCTTTGTGCCTTCCACAGCTTGGTTGGCAAGACAAGAGCCCTTATTGGTGAAGACTGAGGCAAAAAAGTCATTAAGCACCTCAGCCTTCTCCATGTCCCAGGTAACCAGGACATCCATTTCCTTCTGAAGGGGGCCTACATTCTCCTTGGACCTCCTTTTGTCCCTGACATACCTATAGAAGCCTTTCTTCTTGTTTTTGACATCCCTGGCCAGAGTCAATTCTGTCAGGGCTTTAGCATGCCTCACCTGATCCCTGGCCACTTACACAGCCTCTCTGTAATCCTCCCAGGCTACCCGTCTGTGCTTCCACCCTCTATAGGCTTCCTTCTTTACTTTCAGTTGGTCCAGAAGCTCCTTGCTCATCCACGCGGGCCTCCTGGCCTTTTTGCCCGACTTGTTCTTCACCAGGATGCACTGCTGCTGAGCTTGGAGGAGGTGCTCCTTGAATATGGACCAACTTTCCTGGGCCCCTCTTCCCTTCACGGCCGCCTCCCATGGCACTTTGCCCATCAGGTCCCTGAAGAGGCTGAAGTCTGCCCTCCCTAGGTCCAGGGCAGAGAGCTTGCTGTGTAGTTTCCTCGCTGCCCTGTGGATCTTGAACTCCACCGCGTCGTGGTCACTGCAGCCAAGGCTGTCCTTCAGTTTCACATCCCCCACCAGCCACTCCCTGTTGGTGAGCACAAGGTTGAGCATGGCACCCCTCCTCGTCAGCTCCTCTATTGCCTGCAGGAGGAAGTTGTCATCCATGCATTCCAGGAACCTCCTGGACTGCCTGTGCCCTGCCATGTTGTCTTTCCAACAGATGTCAGGGTGGTTGAAGTCGCCCATGAGGACCAGGGCTTGTGACTGCGAGGCTGCTTCTATCTGCCTGTAGAGGGCCTCATCCGCTCTGTCCCCGACTATAATGTCCCCTGTCCCTGCCCTTCCTCTAATCCTGACTCATAAGCACCCTGTCAGCTCCTCCTCCATCTCCAGGCAGAGCTCCACGCACTCCAGCCGGTTGCTGACATAGAGAGCAACATCCTCTCCTCATCTCCCCTGCCTGTCCTTCCTAAAAAGCCTATACCCCTCCATGCTGACGCTCCAGTCGTATGAGTCGTCCCACCACGTCTCCATGACATCAACAAGGTCATAGCCCTGCTCGTGTGCGCACATCTCCAGCTCTTCCTGTTTATTCCACATGCTGCGCGCATTGTTATATAGACACTTAAGCTGGGCCCCTGACAAAGCCGACTTGCTGGCTGGAGCAACAGGAGTTCTTTTGGTCTGCAGTTTAAGTTCACTTGCACTTACCTGCCATCCTTCCCCAGCTTCTGGGCACTTGGTGCTGGCACTGGTGCCATGCTGACAGCGGTGGGCTGGACTGTGCTCCCCCTCCCCCGGCAACACTAGTTTAAAGCCCTCCCGACGAGCCTGGCAAGCCTTTGGCCAAGGACACTCTTCCCCTTGTCAGTTAAGTGTACTCCATCTGCCCCTAGTAGACCAGGCTTCTCAAAGTAAGCCCTGTGGTGTAGATACCCAAAGCCCTGGCTGTAGCACCACTCCTTGAGCCATGAGTTGACCTGCCAGATACATCTGGCCCTTTCAGGCCTCTTCCCTTCGACTGGGAGGATTGACGAGAAGACCACCTGCATCCCAGAGTCCTTGACTGTTGTACCCAGGGCCCTGAAATCCCTTTTGATGTTTCTCAGGCTGCTGCCGACTGTGTCGCTGGCACCAACATGAAACACCAGCAATGGGTAGTAGTCCATGGGCCCTATGAGGCTTGTTATTCTCTTGGTGACATCCCTGATACGAGCCCCCAGGAGACAGCACACCTCCCGAGAGAGCGCATCAGGTCAGCAGATGGGTGCCCGCATATCTCTCAGGAGAGAGTCACCCACTACTATCATGCATCTCCTTTTCTTGGTAGCACTAGTTATCATGCGAGCTGGTCAGGCTACCTTGCACGGCTCCCAGTGCCTCCCCCAAGGTCTTATTTCTTCGGCCTGCAGAGCAGCAAAGCGGTTCTGCAGGGGCACCTCAGGGTTCGGGGGAAGCTGCTTCTTTCTCCTGCTGCCCCTTGCCTTTGCAGCTTTCCATTCATTGGCATCCTTTGCCTGCTTACTTACTTTGTGTGGCACAGTTTAGGAGAAAACAGCAGAGGCCTTGAGAAGTGCAGACACAGGATGCTGTAAAGAAGAGGTGCTGTGAGCAGCCATAAAGGTGACCAAGTAAATCTGCTGACAAAGATGGATATCTACTTAACCAAGGCATGTCCCGCCCCACCTGAAGGACTCCCTGATAACCTCAGCACTCTGCTGAACTCAGCAGGAGTCTGAGATATCCCCAGTGAGCCCAGGGAGAGCCCAGGATATCCCTGATAAGCTATCCAGGAGCTGAAACATACTCAATAAGGTACAGCTGTCAGAACAAAGAAACTGTGATGATGAAAAGCTAGGAACTACATCCTATGCCCACTTGTGTATCTACACCAAAACTGTACAAAAATTAACTGGCTATCTACCCAAGATGAGCTTCCCTGTGGGAGCTTCTCTGCATGCACTTCTCTGAGAAAGCTTCTCTGCACAACATGTCCCAGACTCACTGGGGATACCTGGCTGACTCCAAACTCCCAGATGTGGATTATCTATGAAGAAATGCTTTTCCATAACTGATTAGTCACACTCCTGGGAATGGTTTGGTGAGTGCTGTACTGGTAAGACCTCTCATACTATATATATATATGAGCATAGAGGTGAATGATTGTAAGTGTATACTTCCTTTTGGTAATTGTGTGATAACAACAGGTTGCCCAGAGAAGTTGTGGATGCCCCATCACTGGAAGTGTTCAAAGTCAGGATGGACTGGGGTTTGAGTAACTTGATCTAGTAGAAGGGAGAGGGCTTGGAAAGAGATGATCTTTGAAGTTCCTTTCAAAAGCAAAATTTTTGGTTTTGAAAGACAAAGAATTTGGTTTATAAATATATATTTACTAGTGGTCATTTTGTAGTAACCTGTAATATATACCTGCTTTATTAGTAGTAATTTGTAGTAATCTATAATTTAAAAATTCACAGAAACCCAAAACTCCATGTCCTTGTGCATTATAGAATCCTGAGAACTCCACAGTCACAATCTTACATACCGACCGAGCGAGTAAACCCTTGCCTCCTTCCCTCACATGATGTTCCCATTTCCATTCTGCTTGCTGCAGACTCTTCGTTCCTTTCATGGGAATGCTATCCCAGATACCTTGGTGACTGCGTTTATCTCAAAGCCAGCCAGTCTGCTAACTGCTGTTTCAAAGGCTAATACTTGGGGCTGAAGATAGGAGCACAAGAAAACCATCCTCCAAGTCTGTGTCAGCCCTCTATCACTCCACCCGCATAACAGGACAATGACCACTGGGGGCACAGATGGTTTTTAGTCAAGATGGCAAATTCACCCTACTCACATCCCAGTAAGTGGGCTCTACCTCTGAGCTTCAACTCTCTCTTCCGTGAAAAGCAGTAAAGATGTTCCCATTCTTTGGAAAATACCTTGCAGTCTGGTGAGTTCTTTAGAAGTAAGATCCATTGTCATTACTGAAAATGTATCCCAGCACATGCAGAAGGGATGGGGAGGATATTCCCTCTATAGCTGTCAATCTATCTGCTTTCTAAACAAATAGTTAATTTTGCTGCTACTTAGCAAACAAGCAGAAAAACAGTGGCTAGTCAGCCCCAGGAGGATGGAGAGCCTTCAGACATTGTAATTACAGAGTCTCATAAGCTCTCCTAAAACGCAAATGAAAATATAAGTGCCTCTGTGAGTAATAAGCCCCTAAGCCTCAATTCCAACTAGCAGCTGCTTATCACAATTTTAAATCTGCTATGCAAAAGAACCCAGAAGCACAGCTGCATGTGAAGCAATATTGCAGAAAGAGAACTGATGCAGAGGCGGGACATAACCTAGAAGAGTGGGCAGAAAAATTTGTGACTGCACAGTCTTCAAATGGGCCAAACACCAAATGTTTAAAATGAGAGGCAAACAGGACTTTCTGCTGCCAAGAATAAATGCCAGTGGCTGCACGAAACAAGGCTTAAAGACTATCTTATAAAGGGAGGAGCAACTGATGACTATAGCCTGGGTGTCCTCACAAGTTTCAACACATTGTGTTTCCCACTGATGTTCTTGCCAGCTGTTGATAGCTCTGCACTCATGTTTGGCTTTCTGTCATGCACAGATCTCAGTCTAGGCCAACACAACAAGGAAAGAGCAGCTATAAAGGTTGGGCAAGTTTTAGTTTTCTCATTGTGTACAAAAAAAGATAGATCCCCAACCTAGCAAAGGAGCTACACATATGCTTAAATTTTAGCCCATGCTTTTTACCTTACCAAAGCCAAGGGTGAACTTCTGAAATGTTTCTTTCAGCTAGGGACTTGGATATACTTTGATGGACTGCAATTTAAAGCATCTCCAGATTAAAGCCACATGTCATCAGCTAGGATCACAGGAATCCCATTGGTCTTCATCCTTTTATGCTAAACATCCCAATTACTCAGCAGAAAAAGTCATGTATTAATATTGAGTTAAAACTTAGACTGCTAAGGCAAGAACCAACACAACTGCTAAAAGCTGATGGTTTTTTCCCCTCTTTTAAGTCTGCAGCAAGGCTGACAGAGATAGATGGGAAGATGGAGGGAGCTAGGGAACAGGTAGCAGCACCAAAATACCTCTTTGAAGTGTCATTTTTGCTTAGAGCCAAAACCAAAGCCTCAGCTTCAAACATGATGAAAAAAGAGAGAAGGCCACTAATAGAGAAAAATTTGAATGCTCTTAAGGTAAACCTTTGCTGAGTGCCATGCCTCAACTATGACTACCACCACAAATAGGACAATCTGATTAATCCTCGAGTCATTTCCATTCCGTTTTTCCCTTTTGCGAACACCAACCACAAATTTCTAGTTATCCAATTTTAAAAGAACAGAACAGGTTCACTTGTTTTGTGAACTCAGTGCGCTGATCTCTTCTCCCACCACCATGTAGGCAACTTGCACACAAGGGGACACTATATTGGCCACAACTGCTGGGAAATCACACCTGCTCCTAACAACTGGCATGAAGAAGAAGAGATTAAATGCCAAAGATGCTAGAAGAAAGCTCAAATGTGGTCCCAAATCAGCACACAACTGAAGATTGCCATGGGCTTAGGTGCTTTTGCAGAATGGAATACAGAATTAAGAAGAGCTGCCTGCCTCTTTAGGCTGGAAACTTGAAGCGCCGTTAGACTAGCAGCATATTCAAAATGAATGAGTCACTTCTAAGTTTACGTCAGTTACCTCTGTCCAAGGAAAGTGGAACTGTGATGGAGAGTCAGAAAGAGGGGCAGCGTATCTTATTCACAATGGCTTCAGGCCCATGAAGGGGACCTACTTCTAGTGCAAGCCACTGTACTCTTTTTTCAGCTCCTGTAAACCATACTTGTTGCAGACATGGCATCTCAGATACTTCTCCCGTATCCTCACCTCTCACCTTTATTATGTTGTCCCTGCATAAAATCAGCCTCTTCTCGATCCTGACAAAAGTTCTGAATTTGTCTCAGAAGCATAACTGATAATCCAGCTGCAAAGGACAAAGCAAAAAGACGACTGTCGCCATTGTTGCTCCCACAGGCCAGCTACCAGAACATCCATCCTCTGCTTGCCTTATCAGATAACTTGCCTTTGCATTCACACAACTGAGAGAACAAACAGAAGGCCACCATATGGCATCTCATTTTCATTCCTGCCCTGGGGGAAGTTGCTAGTTCTGCTGCACTGTCTCCTTGTGTGGCCACACTCTCAATGAGAAGGTGTAAGTACCCAGAAAAGGCAGTGGGGATAATGAAAACCTAAACAGATTAATAGGAAACATATCCTTGAACTGCTCTCAGTTTAACAGCTCCAATTCTAACTGCAGTGTGGGCCCCTTGGACAAACCATGAAGGTCTGGTGCACCTCTGTGCTTTCAGCTCATCACTGATTTGTGCAAAGGGTGTGGCTGTGGAAGGAAATTCCCACAATATAGTCTGAAGGGAATGTGTCT
Organism: Ardeotis arabs; assembly: GCA_011801015.1. NCBI lineage: Eukaryota > Metazoa > Chordata > Aves > Otidiformes > Otididae > Ardeotis > Ardeotis arabs. Next base: position 114,116 of record JAAGAY010131441.1, read on the forward strand.
GGTATCTGGCTGACATTCTGAAGACTTCCTTCCAGCTTTAGAAGTGAAAACTACATGAGAGATCTTTTCCTCCCACTTCACCTACCTCAACTTAAGATGTCTCCAGTGCAGAACCTGGGTCTGTAGCTGTGACCACTTAGGGCCTTCTCCCAGGAAGACAATCCTGATGAGATTCATCTCAGCTAATAAAGACATCCAGCATGTACAGTAAAAGAGCATTGCCTGTGCTCTCTCCATTCTCCTGAAGGGAAGCCAGTGCTTCTGGGATGTCCCTTAGAAGATCACTTAATGTTGCTTCTTTGAGGCAACTATAGTATCTGCCAGTCAGCTGTATTAGTTGTATCCATCAGTATGTCTGCAGAAGCAGCAATAAAAAGGCTCCTGGAGACCACTTGTATTGCTTTCTAAGTCTGGAAGCTGATGCACAATTAATTTGCTATCATGTTGGAAGGATGTGCTGCAGGGAGAGTCTGCAAGGTCTATCCCTCATTTTAATTAATTGTTTGAATTATAACATGGATACTTACTCCACTGTTGCAGTAGTATAAGTGTAAAGTGGCTAACATAAGAAGTAAGAGATGTTAGGAGATTTAAAAAAAAAAAAACAGAGAAAAAAAACAGAGCAGCTTTCAACCATACTAGCCTTTCTGCAGTTCTTTATCTGGATGATGGCAAGCTAAAAGGGGCTGCTATATAGAGCAAAATTAGCATTACAAGTGCTCTCAAATAATGGCATGAAACAAACAGGGTGCAAAACCAAGGATGTCTACCCAAAGAGGAATATTCAAGTGCACAAGTACAAGAACACTCCCTGAAAGGGAGTGGAGACTCACCAGCAGCTCTGCTGAAAAGGAGACTACAGAGATCTAAACTACTGTCACAGCTAAGGCATGGAAAGCACTAGAAAACTGAGAGTAGATTAGGTTTTGTCCTGCCTCTACAATTATTACAAGATTATGATGAGATGGAAATCAATGCAATGTGCCAGGAAATAGCTCATATTGCAGATTAAAGAGAAGAACTAATAAATACAGCTCTCCCTTATCCTTACATAGTGTGAGCATATCAGGCAGCAAATCATCCTGATGTTCTGAGTGATTGTGTTCCGCTGAAAAAGTTTAAATGACCTTCATCCTGTTCCTTCTGTTGGTGGCCAGAATATATGCCAATACTGTATTTCATCTTTCTCTAGCAAAGACCACCACAGATCCTGTTAAAGACTTCATTATCACCTTTTGGGCCAGAGAAGGAACACATGCTTACTCATAGGAAGAAGTTGTAAATGTTCCCCAGAGGTGCTGAGGAAATGTGCTTGAGGAAAGCACATTTTAAAAATGTTACATAATTAAACAGTCTCTAGTTAAAACTATTTCTGTTGCTTTCCATTATCAAGCTAGTCCATCCATTTGAGCACTGTAATGAGCTTGTTCAGGAGCTGAACTGTCAGCTGAACTGTTAAAAATATCTGCTTCTAATAAGTACATCAGAAAGGGATCCCCAACAGTGCCATATAGGTAGACAAGGGTGATTTACTGCTCTGTGCAGGGTGATAACACGGGCATGAATCACCAGGTGCATTCAGAGAACAGCTAGACAGGAAGTTGCATCACAAGGAGGACAGGAAAGAAAGCATTATCAGGGCCAAGGCCTGACATTCTTGATCCTGTGGGAGTGAGTAAACAAACAGATCCTCTCTGCCTCCTCAGGGCACAGTAGCAGTCCTGAACTAGCTGAAGTAAGTGATGCCCGTGAGACCCTTCTGCTAGGCATTGCATATTAGACCAGGAATACCAAACAAATTCTGGTGGATACATCTCAAGAAATGGTTTCTAAGCTCTCCTGTTAAGTGGTTTTAGTGCTATCTCAGCACACCAAAGTAAAACAAAGAAAGATGACATCCCAATAGAAAAGGTCCACGAAATAGAATCTAGAATGGTTAGGGTTGGAAGGGACCTTCAAAGGTTATCTAGTCCAGCCCCCCTGCAAGGAGCAGGAACATGCCCGACTAGATCAGGTTGCTCAAAGCTTCATCCAACCTGGCCATGAACGTTTCCAGGGATGAAGCATCCACACCACCTCTCTGGGCGACCTATTACAGTGTTGTACAACCCTCATTGTAAAAAATGTTTTCCTAATATCTAATCTAAATCTATCTCCCTCTATTTTGAAATCCTTAAATGAGGAAAAAAAGACTCTAAAATAGGCCAACATCCATGGCTGTATGTGTTAGCTATTGAGGGAAGACAGAAAATTAACCATGAAAGTCAATACAAAAGCACCACATGGAGGAGATGCAGAAAAGCATCTGAAATGTGCTAGTGCATCTTAGACACTTTCACATTTCAACGGGCACTCTGACCATTTGAAATCAAGTGTAGCCTTCCCCTTGATGTCAGTCACCTTTAAGTCAAGGTCTTAAGTCAAGTCACCTTAAGTCAAGTCTAGGGCCTCAAAGGCCCTCAAATTACACAATTGGCTTTTATCGGCTGTGTCATTGCTCATTAATCCTTCCCACTGGAGAAAATATTCCCTATAAAGATGAACAGCTCTTCATTCTTACAAACTGTTTGAAGATAGAAGAGTGTGATCTTTCTCTTTTGCTCTAAGTGAGCTGCACTTGGAGCAGATCTGGGTCTTGTCATAACCAATGAACTCAGCCATCAACTTTGTATAGTCTCCCAGAATATCTGCATACTGCTTCCTTACTAGTCCACTCCTCCCCAATACCAGGAATTTCAGCACAAATACAGGAAGGAGGTTTTTCCCAGGCCCTTCTCCCTGAGCTCTTCTCCAACCTCTGAAGAACTTCTTTAAGCCCCAAAGGCAGCTTAAATCAAAGGCAGATTTTGGCACAGATCGATACTTCCTTCATGCGTTGCTGAGGCCAAATAAGAATCCAGGTAGGTAAGGAGAGTATCCATCTCACACAGTATGGAATAGACTTTGCAGCTCTGAGACCCCACTTTCAGAAACTGAAGTAGTAAGTGAGCAGCAAGACAGCACACTATAGCTGAACTTGAGTAATGGGACTTTTCAGAGGAGGAATGGGTAGGCTTCTTCTCTTTTGCCATCAGGAAATGTATTTACAGCATCAGCTTTCCACACTGTCAGAGACAGAAATAAGAGCAGAATGCCAGCTGCTTTTTCACCTGGCAAAATTGTCATGCTTGGATGTGCAGGTGGCAACGGTGTGAAGGCATGCTGCTCAGCTGCAGGTGATGCGATAATACAGTAAGAAGTCATGCTAAGCATCCAGCCTGAGAGATAGAAGGTACTCCTCCCATCACTTGGAGTCCATGCATAAATGTGGTGCTGGGTTCCATCCACAGCTTCGTCCCTGACGCAGATATCTATCCACCTAGAGATATCTTCCTAGAAATCCCTATCTAGGAGTGCAATTTGACTCTACATGTCTTCAAGGATTAAGAGCTCTCATTGGATCCTTTCCCTCCTTGAACTTCATGGGAAGAAGAATTTTACTTTCCAAGTTGTCCTGCATGGAACAGATTTGCTTTTGTTCTGTTCCCATATTACCTGGCTGTCACATCCTTAACCTAAACGACACTTCTGTTACCAAAGACTCTGTAGCATGGGTTGTTTTCAGCTGGAGTCTGGTCACCTCCTTGGCAAACTCTACCTGGATTACTTACTTGCCAGAGAATTTGCAGGTGCATTAAAATTATACATAATGCACAGGTGTCAAGGTGTTTTATGTATTCACTTCAAAAAAAGTATGAACTACACTGTCACTGCATTTGCTGTTTTTTTGCATTTGCTTATTTTGGATTTGAAGTATATTAAAAAATCTTTCATAAATTAGACCATTACCTTTTTTTTCTTACCACGAAATGCACAACATTTCATTTAATCACTCTTGTGTTCCTTACTGCCAGACAAGGCTATTGTGAGATGTCTGTCACCCAAAAGCTACTACAACTAATGCTTGTCACTTAATCCCAACCATAATTTTCAGCTAACCAACAAGGCAAAAAATAAACCACTTTATCAACTCTAGTCTCTTTGTATCTGCTTTATTCCCAACTGTAATAGAACCAGTTATAATTGAGTTGCAGTTTAATCAACTATGTGGGCCAACCCGTGAGGAAAAAGGGAAATAAAAAGAAAAAAAAAAGAAAAAAAGAAAAAGGAAGAGAGAATCTAGGTCGCTCTGTTCTTAAGACAACAAAATAGATAATTGCTTCTCTCCAAAGCATCCATGCTGCACTTGCGTTTGAGATCTTATGTAACTAATACCATCCCTGGATTAGCCAGCCCCTCCTAATAATGTGCCACAAATGTCTCTTCCATGCATATCCAGGAGTGGAGATGATAAATCTGACCCACCTTTTTCAGACTGTGTGGAAACAAGAAATACTCCATTTTTATGAGGTTTTAACCAAGAGAGGAAGAAAAACTGTAATTATTTTAGTTTCATCTGCATGAAACTAGTAGAAACACAGGTCTCTGACTGCTGTAGACTGACAGATCCCTATCAAAAAAGACATGTTTAGAACAGCTGAAATTTGCAAGTTAAATTATGCTGTATCAGAGCAGTGCCTACGAAAGCTCAGCACCCTGCTGTGCAGAATCAAGCCCTGGGTTTCACTGGTCATCCAGACCTTGTCTCTGTTTGAGCAGATTAGCTAAACTGCTGTCTTTATTTAGGAGTGATTTTTAAAGCACATAAAAGGACCCACTCTTGTACAGTACAAAGTAAAATACACACTAAAGTGAGCCCTAAATAGATCAGAAAAATAACCACACAAGAATCAGCAATAAGACAGCATGTCCACAACTGAGAGAAAAAAAATAATGGGTGTTTTTAACTCAGGGTGGCCAATTCATAATAGTTCGCTGGAGTTAAAATACCACTGAAGCTGATACAACCTGCATTTAACCGGGGGACAGGATTCAAGAGGCAACACAGAGTTAAAACTGTAGCAGCTTTGCCTTCACTTTAGGTAGTGTGGAAGCAGAACACTCTTGTCTGTGGTGGTGATCGAGAGGATGTGTTTTACCCACCTATTTCAAGCAACTGTTAGCACAGCTGCCAGCATCGCAAGAGTCCATGTATGTTGTCCTGGAGAAGAGGAACCAAGGTCCAGGTGGAAACAGTACCACCGGAAAAGTTTTACTAGATGACAGTTAAAAATCAAAACCAGAAGTCCCAATCCTTAGCCAGGAGGCCAGTCAGTCTCCATGACAAGGGAACTCAGCCACATGACCAGAAAAGGGAGCACCCTGACACGGTGTTCAGAGAGATGTGAATTGCACTGGGATCTTGGCCTGGCTGAGATGCACATTCAACAGAAAGGAATGGTATATTCCTCTTCTCTTCCAGAAGTCAACTGCTTGCTGTGGCAGTGATCTTGTGTCCTACCATCTGCCTGTGTGCTCTTACTGAAGGTTCCTTAGGGTAAGCACTCTTGAAGTAATCAGGCAGTTTTAAGGAGACCTGGGCGGAAAGTTATCAGCCATAGGGACACAGCCTTACAATGCTACAGGATACATTTGAGCCCAAGGGATTCAGTCCTGCATATAAAACACGTCTCTTTTTCTGGGTCCTGAGCTAGCATAAGGCACCCTCCTAAAGTGCCTGCCTAGGCAGAGGTTTAACTCCTAACCAAATGTGAGCCTTAGTCCAGGATATTGCTAGGGTAGAGAGCAGGAGCATGAAGTGAGGAGCATAAACTGAGTCTAACAATCTGCTACCACAAGTAAAATAGTAAATATCGGTACTGAGGAATAGCTTGTTCTCAGACAACTGTTCAAAACTGGGAGGAGATTCCAGGGAAACACCTAGTTCTGAAATTATTTATTTCTCAACTGTAGTGTAAAACAAACAAATGAAGGAATGTATTGAAAACAGCAGTTTCCAAGTGAAAAGCAGGTAGAAATTACCATGGAGGCAATTTCAAGTTATGCTTGTTACATAAAATTCAAAATCTCCACCTGGGCTGCAACACCACAGTTGGAAAAATATCCAATATAGCTGTGAGCTTGCTTACTCAGAAGCAACTCTAGAAACTACTTTGCAAATCCACCAGGTCCTTTGAAATAAAGTAACTTTCAACCTGAATCTCACAGTTGATTTCGTATCATCCTTGGAGCAGCTAGCAGACCTCCTCTCTTCTCATGTGGACACAATAGAGCTAAAATGTTTTTAGAAAAGGGAAAATTAATCACAGCTCTGTGACAACTTCACCCAGAGGGGCACACTCCTGATTCCCACTGAGCTGGGCCAGACCCCTGGAACCCATCAGAGACTGTAACGTATTGTAACATCATCAGAATTGAGTGGAAAAAACCAAAAACTTCTTTTAAAGACAATTTTATCATTATAGACAGTCTTACAAGTGAAGAGTCAAAGATATCCTCTGCTTCCTATAGTCAGGAGAGAAAATTATTTCCTGCCTCACTGGCCCCATCTCTCTGGGTATGCACAATTACACTGATACACTACTCGAAACCCAATGGAGACTCAGTTTCCATTTCTCTCCACTTCCCCCAGCAGCAGGCTTCCCCAGCACCCCCCTCCTCTTCCTCTATTCAGAAACAGTCTTCTAATTCCTGAGTTGAGTATGTTCATGCCCAATTTATTCACATAATTCTTTTACCAATGCTGTCCTTCACTTTACTAGGTCTTCCTTCACTGCAGTGTTTACCTCATGTATTTAGAGAGAGCGATTGTGTCCCTTCTTAACTTTTTTCCTCAGCATTTTAATGTACCTCCATGTAACTATAAATTTCCTTTCATGCTCCTTTTAATCTGTCACTGTGCAGCTTGGTTGATGTGGAACAAGAACTGCTGATATTTAAACTATGCAGTAAGAAAAATATAGAGGAAAATTGTCAGAAGTGTTTTAAACATACAGAAAGCAAAAAAAAAAAAGAATTAAAAATACTTTTCTGTTTCTAATGGAGATCAGGACTGTTCTAAACACTCTCCCAAGCAATTTTATTCCCAGCTAGAAATGTGCACAAAGCAGCTATGCTGATGTGCTGGCTGTTACCAACACCTCTGAATAGCTTCTCCTTCTCCTCAATTTCTTGTTTGTTTGGATTTTGTTTGTTTGGATTTTTAATATAAATTTTCTGTTATTTAACAAAAAAATACATCTGAAGGAAACTGCAAAGAGAAATTGGCTCATTCACAAAAACAAAACATTTCACTCAGTAAGAGCCACACATTGATTCAGGGAAGAGTGGCATACATACACTTAACTCCAGCATAAAATAAATGACTGTCACAGATTTAAAATACATCTCTTTGGATATGATGTCTTAGTCTCATGTAGCCTTTCAGATTTGTGATGAGTCTTTCTCTTCTCCATCACTGAGAAAATATAAACTGTGTGTTTAAAAGCTTTTCATGGAAAAAATGTTTTAGTAAAACCGTTCCAAAGTTCTCTTGCAAATTAAAATTTTAATTAACACAAGCATCTTCAAGGAATTTAACGGACACACACACATAGAGCAGGCACTGGAACAGAGACCAGGCAGTCTCACACAGTTTTTGCTCCTTCAGGGGTCATGCAAGAAAGTCTCACACTACATGCACTAACATGGTGGGAGGGAGGAAGAATGCATAAGAATGTTTCTTTATGCCAATATCAAGTTAAGGACAAACTTTGAAGTCCATTAAGTATGTAAGTTCAGCTTTGCCAAGCACCAAGAAGCAGAAGAAGGAGTGATAGAAGGGAAAAAGAAAGCTATTCCTGTCCCATGAAGAGAAGGGCAGTGTTCAGGTGCTCATGAGTCACGCTTGACTCTGTCCTGCTCTTGGCATAATGGAGCCACATACTGCTTCCTATGCAAGGGGAGTGGGAAAGATACCATCTACCTAGAGAGCAAGTGACCTTCCCAAGCACACTCAGGGTTCCTCCCACAGGTGAGGCCAGCAGTTGAAACAACCATCTCCCACTCAGTTTCCTTAAATACAAGGTTCAAACTTCTTTCTTGCTGGTCAACTTTGCCTGTGCTTGCCAGAAAAAAAAGAAGAGGTGAATCCAGCAACATGGAGACATGGCAGTTCAGCTATCTGCCAGCCTAAGCATTGACACATGTTTCTGCCATCCCTCTTCCTTTAAGGGCTGTCTGCCTTCTCCTTCATTGCTCCCAGTCTCTCAGGAGACAAGAGTTATCAAAACAGCTCCACCATTCTAGAGTCGGGTTACTTTGTTTCTTTCATTATGTTCCACAGAAGATAACTCACAGCCATTCAAATCCCAAATTTCTGTTGATGTTGCATGTTTGACATTCCTTCAAGGTCAGTATCACTGCAAATAAGCCACAAGACTTAAATCATGTTGCAAAACCCTAAGTAGCTGCTAAGCAGCTTCATTCTTGTAGGTAATGACAAATTCAAATTGTAAAAAGAGGCACACAAAAGCTAGCAGATTAAATTTATTGTCTATAGGAATGCATTTCTGCAGTGACGGCATCCACCCTGTTTGAAATCAGCTCATTTAAAACTGCAGCGGGGGTGGGAATCAATTCTCAAACTGTACAGTGTGATCATCAATTTGTCCTTAGCAGAGACACACCATTTGTTAAAAGTATTTTATTTCTAGTATGCACTGTGATTTGTATCAGCGATAGGAAGATCACTAGTAACCTTCACCATGTCTGTAATTGCAGCTATTACCCTTTAGCCAACCACATGATCATCTGCTCAGCAACCTGTGGAAATTCTCAGCCTTCTCAGCAAAGCTCTACATCCTTTGAGATGCGTACTCCAGCCACTAAAGCCAACCTGCAAGAAACAGAACTGACTATATTCAAGTTCTCACAATCAAGCTGTAGGTGAGAAAATAAGACAGCAACCAACATAGTTCTCAAAGCCATCACTTAACAAATGTTTATGGTGCTGTGTAGCCTTCAGCAAACACTTGATTCAGCACATGGAATGAGTATACAAAGGCAGTGCAGAGTTGCAGCCTCCTAAAGAGGAGCATCCAAGGCTAAGGCAGAGTGCTCTCTGCCCCACCACTGAAAGAGGAGAGTAAGAGAACTTCAAAGAACCTCAGCATGCTGCATCTGCAGCTGTTGGAAGTTGGAGTAGTTCAGCAGCTTTGAGGGATTAATATTCCATAGTCACCACTTCATGAACCATATCCCCTCTCGAAGGGCCTGAAAAACTAGAGAATACTAGGACTCTGATTCCTAGTCTCTGAGTCTCAGGACCAGCCTCTCTTCTCTCTCCTAGCACTATCACATAATGTTCAAAGAGGGGACCATGATGTTCAAAGAGAAGAGCAGGCATTTGCATGTAGCCCTCTGACATAAGAATCAGAGAAGCATCTTTTGTTCAGCCATGAAGTAATCCTAAACAAACTCCTTAATGCATGTGAAATTTCCTTATTTCTCCCTCTCTGAGAGAAAAAAACCAAAACTTCCTGCTTATCTGTGTCACTCCACTCCAAGCAGGCTCTTGGCAAGCAGATGCTCATCAGGAGAAATCTTAGTTAAGCTCTTTGTGGCATACCTCTACAATCAACAGGTTGTTATTGGAGGATCTGGCATCAAAGGAAGATCCAAAGCTGGTCTAGATTAATCAGCCTTAAACAGCTATAGAACCTGTGTTTGTTTTGTTTTTCTGGAAGGACTGAGACACCCACATAGGACTTTCCCTTGTATCCTTGTCTCGGCAGCAGATATCATGATTGCACGCAATCCAATTTCTTGAAGAAAATCTCTTTGACAGCAGCACACAGTAGGAAAAAAGGCCTATAAAACCATTCCTTGTTAAAAATGTACCCATCAGATATCAACACTACCTCTTAATCTTCAAAATGTGATTAAAATGCATATACTCAAAGCATTAAACAAAGAAAAGAGGATCCATAAGGTAACAGGTCAACAACACAACCTTACTACACACTGAGGCTGCAGAACTCATCTTATACTCTTACTCACTTAAGAATTTATGGTCTAGAATAGTATAGTTCAGTGGAAGGGACCTACAAAAATCATCTAGTCCAACTGCTTGACCACATCTAGGCTGACAAAAAATTAAAGCATGTTATTAAGGGCCTGACTGCAAAATGAAAGACCTCATGTGCCATGGCTTTCAAGGATTACAGGCAAAAGAGACCTCAGAAGTAAATGCCAGCACTACAACTTGCAGGTCTGCATTACAGTTTCTGTCTTCCTCCATGACTTCATATATTAACATAAGCAGTGGAGCACGGTCTAGATGATGCATGAGGTCCTAGAGCAGGAGAGAGGTCAGCAGAGAATTGCAAATGTGACAAACAAGAGGCTGAGTTGGAGGAAGAGAAGGCAGAAACTACTGTGCCTCTTTCACTGTCTGTTCTACCGTGGACAGGTCTGTATTGCCTCTAAATTGCACTCAATCTCTCACTGACTTTCCCAGGGAAAAATCAAGGACTTAACCTCATATCACCAACGAGTAAAGTGAGGCAAATGCAGCAACAAAACACACACTTTTTTACAATGAGGGTGGTGAAAGGTGGAACAGGTTGCCCAGAGAGGCAGTAGATGCCTCGTCCCTGCAAACATTCAAGGCCAGGCTGGACGGGACGGGGCTCTGACCAACCTGATCTAGTGGAAGATGTCCCTGCTTATTGCAGGAGGATTGGACTAGATGACCTTTAAATGACCCTTCCAACTAACTATTCTATTCTAAGAAGAAATTTAGGCAGTATTGTTCATATGCATCACCATATATTAAATGAGTTACAAGATTAATTTACAGACTGACATTAGGGAAAGTCACTATTTAAGGCAAGCATCCCAGCTAGACATTTCTCCTACCCATGGCAACAAAAGGAGTGCATTAAAAGTGCCCTGCACAACACCATATAGTACAGAGTTAGAACTATTGTTGCTGTTCTGTATATCCATATCTTCACAGCCTTCTGGTCTGCACAATGCTAGTTTCTGCTGTAAGAAATCTCTTTCTCTTCAACCACAGAAAGATCCCACCTCAGACAAATCCTTCCTGCCTTCCCATGGGCCTTCCCCTTCTCTTTTTCCATATGAAAATGCCTAAGAGCTTTGGCCCTCACGTCTCCCAGTAACAGGTGAAAGCCAGAAGTTTCAAGAAGTTTAGTGTCTCTTCTACTTCAGTTTCCCTATCTGTCTAAGCTACCAGTGACAGAGGACATGAGCACAGTACGACATAGGATTCAGGTGTTAATGCACCCCTTGCTTTTACACAAACCTATGAAGACATAAACAATGCCCAGTGAAAAACACTCTTGCTAAATTCCTCCAGACACCATTTCAGTTCCTCTACTTACAGCTTTTTCCTGGGAAGTCATACACCTCGGTCATGGCAACAGTTCTCCACAGCTCTGACTTGGCTTGGTAAAAAGCACTACTAATGTAAAATGCAATAGTGAAATCACCCTGGTTGTTTTCATTTAGTGAACTGTCACAGGAACAGTGAAGTGGCAAATCACCCTGGCTACACACCTATGTCAATGTCTGCTCTTATGGCAGGGTCAGAGGTGCAAAATAGCCCTTTGCTACTTCTGTGGAAGACAAGACAGCAGTTTTAAGCCTGCAGGTTTCCTCTTGCTATTTTCTTCTTGTCATCCTACAGAGCTAATCATCATCATGACTGCATTTCATATCTATGGCTTCTGTCACTGTCAAACAATAAATGGAGTGACTTTCACAAAGGTCTGAGGAGCACAAAAAAGTGACAGAAGCAAATTGGCCAAATAAGCTAATATTTTTGCTGCTTTTCCTGGACCACAGTCCCCACTAGATAATGAAAGGGTCAAGGATTTTACCTTGAAGAGGCCAGGGACTTGCAAATACACATTTCAAGCTTGTTAACCACCAGGCAAAGATTCTGCTGCCAACACTAGCAGCAAAATCCCAGTGTTGGAAGCACAGCACAGGATGGCCTTTGACTGCATAGAAACAGGGGACTTCTGCAGACCCCCTTTAATAACAAGTCAGGGAAAGAACACATTCTACCTCATGAATACAATAACTTTCCAAACTGATTTCACAAAATGTAAATCCCCTAGTTACAGACTTCCAAACAAAGCAGCTCTACACAACATAACTGTCTTCCCTTGCCTGTTCATTTAGCTCACCTACCTTTCAGAACACCTTCCTGCCTTCTTCCCCTCTGACTGGCAAAACTCCAAGGAAAAACAAATCTGATTGTCCGTTAGCAACAAATGTCTCCACAGATTGCTTCAAACGCAATGGAGAAACTCCCACAGGAACATTCTGCTAAGGCTACTGTTTATTGTTATTTAAGCAAAGTGTGAAACCTCCTCTTCCTCAACAAGGTGATTGAGGAGGTGGGAGAGCAATGATGTTTTCCTTCCAGTACTTCCTCTGATCATTCCAGTATGACTAAACCTGGTCCCAAAGTCCTCATATGCTTCAGAGCCTCGCCTAGCCCCATCCAGCAGGAAAAGGGCAAAAGCACCCTGCCTGCAAACAGTTCTCAGATCCAGGCTCTTAGCTACCATAAGCTCTGGCCTAAGCTTCATTTTGGCGCCGGATGCTGGGAAGAGAAAATGCCATGTCCATAATGGTCAGACAAAGAAACTCAGCTGGGCTCCCAGCCCTTGTGAGGTGTCCCCAGCTGAGACAGTGAAAGGCTTAAGCTATCGTAGCTGTAGGTGGTCTACAAGCAATATCTACAGCAAGTCTGATTCTCTGTACACTGGAGGGAACATTACTGACAAAACTGCTAATTTGTTTTCTTTCTTCCAGCAGAGGAGGATTTCTTCCTGCCAGAAGAGGATTTTTGCACCATTCAAAAAATACCAAGCAGACAGCACAATGAATTCAGAAGTGTTCTGGGAAAAGCCACATTAAACTAAAATCAAAGAGCCATGAAGTCCACAGCAAGATCTCCCTGAAAACTGGGTATAATAAAAAGCTCACTAGCAGATCACACCATATATCCCAGCCAAAGCAAGCCTATCACCGACTACAGGTTTGTTGCTTTGCTCAGTTTAGGCATCTCCCTCTGGATGTCAGAACTGGCAGACAAAAGCAGTTCTGGACTCATAATTAAGGAAACAAATTGTAACCTTTACTCCTTGTCTTGCTGTGCCAGTGCAGCCAGATTGCAGGCTTATGTCAGCTTGGGCTTTAACTCCAGTGGGAAGCAAGCGTCTAAAACTACCCTTACTTTCCATGTTCTATTTGCCCTGGGAGATCTTGTTTTTACTTTTTGAAACTATTTCTAATTTAAAAATAGGTCTTTGCTTAATTAATTAACATTTCCTGGATTTTATCACTCTGCAGAGACTTCTCCTTTATTAAGTAAGTGGGCAAGGTCCAGACATATTTTGCTAATACATTGTCATCTGGCAGAACTGGTGTCCCAGGCACCATCTTGACAGACATCAGACACTCAGGCTTCACCAAAAGATGCTTTTTGAATTTGCCTTCTCAGCAACTCCTATTATAATGCAAATCCTGACCCTAGCAGGCAACATTATGTTAGAATGAATGTCTGCCCAGAGTAAACGCTGTTAAGCACCGGCAGACATTGCAGCCCACTGAGGTTAGTCACTAAGCTGCAAGAAAAGGCATGCATCTCAGCTGTTACTCCTTTGCTGCAACACTCCTCCCCCTGCCTTTAACGGCAGTTTCTAAGTAGTTAGATCCCTTTCGTGAATTCACAGATCTCCAGCTCGCAGGTACACTTCTTTATTTCTGTGCAAGCAACATTATTCAAACCATAGCAAACAGTGCAAAATCTGCTCTTCTTAACACTATTTCTCCTTCAAAACAAGCACTGAAAAGTAATGAAATGTAATACTGTTATCACACAAACCATTATCTTCTCACATAGGTATCTTCTTGTCTTTTTGTGCAATCAAACCAGACCCTTTCTTCTCCAGTTTGATCTTCCCATTCAAAACACTAACTAAAGCTTGGGTTGCTTGCTCTATTCTTAACTGTGAGAGTTTCTCTCTCTTGGTAAAAAAACCCAAAACAATACAAAACAAGACAGTTCCTTTGCTTTTAAAGATTAAAATCATGTTTCTATGCCATGGGAGAGAGTCCTGCAGTAAATGTTGGAGCTGCATATAACATCAATAACACCATCCATGAAACATTCCCACAGTCCCATGACTCTATAGTTTTTCCAAAGGAAAATGAATGGAAAATGCACATACAGTACCAAAGAGAATGATCAAAACCACCTCATCGACTTCCTCTGAAGCCAGCTATTCTAGTTTCCAAGAGCGGCCAGCATTCAGCATCAGCTCAGTGACAGCCTTGTTTTGACTGAATTTTCAGGCCAAGCAGCACAGAAAGACAGCATAACTGCAGCAGAAAGAAGGACTCTCATTCCCAAATACTTCTGCACTGTTTTCATTTGTTTACCCCACACCACTGCCTTTTCTATTTCTCACCATTAGGTTAAAACAATTCATCATGCACAGAAGGAAATATATTGAAACTATATAAAAGGTTAGCCCTAAGTCCAGCTAGGGTGTGTGAGGGATACCTTATCACTGTTTCCCTGCTTATATATTCTTACTAAAAACAACTCTGCAAGTACCAGGTACAAAAATTTCCGCAGTGACTATTTTTGGTCAAGATCTGGCTAATTTTTTTTGGGGGGGGGGGGCAGGGGGGGGGGAAA